>VUQS01011811.1:1479-14715 GCA_015108495.1 Heterochromis multidens
AGTTCATGTCACTTATTTCTCATTAAAAAAAAAAAAAAAAGTAAAACTCCTTCTTTTGTCTTACCAACAGCTCAAACATCCAAAGAGAATCACTTAACTGCCATTTGTCAAAAATAAGCATCAAACAGTGTCTTGTAGGGATTATCAGACCACACCCATCTACTTATGGCTTGTTTTTGTAGAAGTCTGACTATAATACATTGCTTTCTGCCTTTTTTTTAATTCATTGAGGCCTTAAAAAACATTTTGTGTCCAAGTTTAATGTGGAGAGGATTCAAATGCAGGACACTGCAGGCAGGATTTATATCTAAAGACGAGCCTTTCCAAACATAACAGACACTTTGAAAAAGACTAAATGGGAAGATGGGACTATTTATACATAGAGGACCAACAGGAGGGTAATGAGGGAGACAGACAGGAAGCAGAAATAACACAGGACATGAAAAAAAACCCCAAACCTTCAAAGTAAAACAGGAATTAACTAAAAGAGACTTAACAAGTTAACAAGTTAAGAAAACAAATCATCCCTAGAATAACCATAATAAGGAAATGAAGCTTACGATCAACTAAAATAAAGAAATCAAAACAGGAACCCAGAAATCAAAATTTCAAACACTTGGGTGTAACAATGAAACCTCAACAGAAACTCAAACTCATATTTTCTCAAAAAAACTCAAAAACAAAACAAACCAGAGGAATGCGCCATTTTGATAGAAATCAAATGACAGCCAATGTGAATGTAGTTCTTGGAAACAGTCAGAACTTATTAAACTTCACGTCCACAGCATAAATCTGCATTATTGTTAGATTAACTGGGAGAATCATGAGCTTCTGTGGAAAGAATCCCTTCAAACTGTCTTTTACAGTAAGGTTTCACCAAGAAATATGCCAAACTGTCCATTTCACTACTTTAAAATGAACTTTACACCCGCTCCTCTCTTCCCTTCCAGTTCCACAACAGTGCACAGGAGTCTCAGCCTTTCCCTCCATCACACTGCCAGTGACAGCCTTCCCTTAAATGGTTCTCAATTTCATTACAAAGTCAAGAAGGTAAGTAATAAATGCCAAACACCTTCTCTATGCTCCTGCCATTTTTAGCTGCCTGACACTTATCCTCCCTCTCTCTCTATTCATGCCACTGTGGCCCACAAACACAGGTTGTGCATAAATGCTGTCCTGTAGAGCTTCTACTTATTATGTCTCTCTGTGCCCTTTCACGCTTTTCTCACTCCCTGGGGGTGCCTCGGGGATCGATAACAACCCTGGCTGTCGAGGGTGCTAAGACCTTTCTCTCGTTAATGCACGGCTTATTTCGGTTTGTCAGAGAAACCCTTTTCCACCTCCACCGATTGTCCCGGCAGGCCTCCGCGAGACTGCTTTCGCCTCGTTTTGAGATGGGTCTATTATTCCCAATTGTGGGGGGAAATGTGCCCTAGTTTTTGCGGGCGTCTAAACCCCTTTTACATCTGCGGGATTGAGATAGGGGAGGTTTCATCCCATGACCAAACGGGTTTTGAATAAGAACGAGAGGCGCTTTGAACCTACTGGGATCTGGAAAATACTGACGTTTCTGTCACATTGGGGATTATCAGTGGACTGGTGGCAGCGAGACCAACACTTACCTCAAACACAAGAAGAGGAAGAAGGCTATGAGCAGCGCCACCATTGAGATGCAGTGACCCAGGAAGTTTATGATCACAGCTATTTGGTAGTGCATCTTGCCTTTTTTCTGCAGGAAGAAGAGAAACACAAGATGAGCCTTTTGGGGTGTTTCTGATTTACAGAAATAGTTTGTTTTTTTTTCCGGATAAGAAAGGACACTTCAAAGAGTGAAAATCTTCTTTTATTTTTTCAATTTTTGACGGATGACTCCCGCTGTGATTTTAAACAGGAGTGGGTGTTAGCATTCCCAACAGGGCTGTCAAGGCTCACATTTAAATCTGCATGCAAAGCTCTTCATAATGAATTGTTAAACTGTCTATTCATGGCAATAAATGAATCCCAAAAACAATGGTAAATATTCAAATATGAAATAATATCTCTAAATATCTTACAGCTGTAGATGTTTTTAGGGAAAATGGGGTCTAAATAAACACACACATGTAACAGGTCCCAATACATTACAGGAGCAAAACACCCAGACAAAAATGCACAAAAGGGCAAGCTTTTGTGCATCTTTTTATGATGTTTGTGGCCTTTTTGTGTAGATATCTGTAAATTTTCTGGCCTTTTGTGTATTTTTTGGTCATTTTGTATCTGCTATTCCCTAATAACTTTGTCTTTGAGGTACCTTTGCATCTTTTTGATATCATTTTGTATCCTTTTGTTCTCTCTTTGTGGTCATTTCACATGTCATTGTGGTATTATTTCCACTTTACAGTCACTGAAGATTTTTTTGGTGTGTATGTTCTCTCATCAGTTCATTTTGTCCTTGTTGGTGTTCATTTGGCGCCTCTCTGTCATTTGTGATCACTGTGGCTTTATTATTTTGATTTTGTACCTCTCCTTTTGCCATGTCTGCATCTCTTTGTTGTTCTTTTGTTGCTGTTTTATGTCTGATTGATGATTGTATATATACTTTTTGTAGCTGACTTTCCAACAGGAGATGTAAACAGAGGATGCGGTCCAGGGGCTAGTAATCCCTGAGCCTTGTAGGAGGGCCAACCAGATTTCATGGGGGCTTGTGCCACCCCTCTGGATCCACTCCTGGTTTGGAAACAAGAATACTGGGAAGCATTTGAGCCTGCACACGCTCACATATGCAGAATCCACATGAGGCCTTCTGATAAGATTTCACATGAACACAGACCCATCTTCCCGTAAATCGGTGGCTAAGCCCACTGTCTATGCCTTAGAAATCCATTGTGATCAGATTTCCCCCACTCTACCAACAGTAATCTGTGCTGTAAGTGGATTTACGTAACCTACTGGTGTCTACGCCGAGATTAAATGTGGGCATGTTTAATCCCCGCCTCACCCACACTGAAACACGTCATGTGTCCCATTCACTATATTTTAGTTCAGCAGTTCTAATCTTGAACTGTTTCTAAATCTGTAGTGGACAAATGTTGTGGTAGCTCAACATTATGAACACCAACCAGCCAACTCTCCTCTTCTTTATTTGAAATTGCTTTATTGGTCTTTGTAAGATGTTTTTATGATAAATCCTTGAAGGGATATTTCAAGGACTGGATGTCTGAAGATGAGAAAATAGGCCACTGTCTCCCTACAAGACTCATGATCCTTGCAAAAAAAGTCATATGAGTTCTTTTTCTGACAGGCCACCTCTGTGGTTAAAGGTTGGCATATTTTAAGCAACAAATACGAGTTGTTTGGGGTTTGGGAAAGCTCGTGGCTCTGGTCTCTCATAGTACACAATCCTTTAAAGGACAAATTATTATTATTTTAATGGTTTACTTAATTACTGATTTATATTGTCCATTAAGAGTAAAATGACTGAGTGGCATTATTATATTTTATATAGCAATATGTTTTTAATGGCTCTATACTGTTTCTATACTGTTTCCTTTATCTATGACATATATTATTTTCTATTTTATGGTTTTCGACATTTTTTTCTATGTGTACCATTAAATATCTGTCCCAAAGCTTCTGCAGTGCTAAATTTGCCTGCTATAGGTCTGTTAGCCATGAAAACATGAAAATGAAGTAATTCAAAGTGGAAATTTACAATAAAATCAAACCCTACAGTAAAACATACATATATTTCACAAAACTTTCCATTTTTGTCACCACACAAATGGACACATCCTTGTAAAAAAGAGCTATGAAAAGCTGTAGAAGTAGATGGACAAATTCATGGTAAGACACATTTTTACGATCAAAAAGATCACCATTACATATATAAATATACAGCCGCCTTGGTCACGTGAAGGTTAAATGATGCATGTATAGTGAAAGTACAGGATAAAGAGGTCAAAGGTTAAACAGGCTGTTGGGATAGTAAACAAGTGTTGTTTCAATGCTGAAATAGACTTTTTCAGCTCAGTTACACCATGAATGCCGTCGTTAACCTCATTAGTACACAGTGCCACAGTCCACACATTGTGTTCTCACTGCAGAAAGACAGATCTACTCCTCCCACATTTTTTTAATCAGCTTTTGACCCTCAAACAGAAGATGTGTAGTCCCACAGGTTAGACCAAATTACAGAACTGTTTTTTTCCCCTTTGTGTGTTCCTGTTACACACTCAGTGTGAAGCAATATCATGAATCTGATATCATCTAGACTGAAGTTTATATTAGATTATTTGACTCATACTAAGCTCACCAGATCTCGACAAACTAAATATGGGGCAAAGATCATGTTTGTGTGGGACACAATAGGCTGAAATCTGGATATACAGTAGCTAACGTAAAGGAAAAACACCCACAAACTATGCATATTAAAGGTTTATTTGGATAAAAATTTCTCGCCTTCTTATAAGCATAAATTTCATTTCATGCGATTGTACTTGTACCTAAGTATTCCCTTTTTTTAAATATTGCAATGACTCTCAAAACTGATTTCAGCACCTGTTCGGCCTATTAAAGAAGGGATACGTTCATAGATTAGCACATCTCTTTTGGAGCCATATGTTTCTTGTTCGACTCACATGTTCATATTTGTAAACTAGATCCAATAGAAATGCTGGACGTTGTCTCAGTGTGTGAGACAGGGAAAAAAGCACTGTGTAGTCCCACATAAAGTGGTACATCTGGTCACCCTATCAGATATTTTGTTCCAGTTTTATTTGTATAGCTCAATATCACAGGGCTTCACAGGCATAAACACGTATTTTAAACAGGACAAAATAACAAAAATGAAGTGTTGTGACAAAGTAAAACAAAAGTGAGCTTATTATTGGCTAAACTAAACAAAGTCCAAAAAACTGGAAATCAAAGCCTCTAAAATAAGCAGCCCAAAATGTGAAACAAAGAGAAATCAAAAGCAAGAAGGGCTAGGAGAAAACAGGAGGCCACGAGGAGATAACTCAGAGCTGTGGGGTGTACTACGATGCAAGATTTATGAGTTGAGTCCAGAGTTTTGAGTGCTCCAACAGGTAAATAAATATATTAGGCTAACTCGTGAATTCACAAGAGTTTTGCAGCTTTCCTCTCCTGACTTATTTGCAGCATCAGTGTTGAATTTTTCTGTTTTCTTTTTATATTCTTTATAGATCCCTATCATTCTTTCCTCTGATAATGTCTAAAGTAGGCATAAGTCTATTTTGTGAGAAATGATGAATATGAGTGAAATAAGAGTGAAATGATGTGTAAAATGCCCCCTTTTATGTGGGCGCTCACATAAAAGTGCTCACAGAGGAAGAAAACAAACTTGGAAATAACTGAAGGAGCAAAAAATTATATGATATTGATGAAGAAAATGAGCATCTGATCTGTATCTACCTGATTACTAACTGTGGCTGAATCACTTAGGGTGCCTGCACAGTGCAGTGGTGCTATGAAAAGCATCACTGCATGCTCTAATTACAGCATGCAATGCAATTAGTTATCATTACTAATTAAAAACATCAGATAAAATCCAAGATATGTCAAAAATTCCTCTCACAGCAGGATGTCGTGTGCACCACTAACGGACTGTAGACTTTTTGTTTAAAGGGAACATTTTAAAGGTCATATGACAGAAGGAATAATAAGTAATTACCAATCGAATGGTTAGCGGCAAGAAAAAAATATGTGTGGAATTTGCTGGTTTCTGCTTTAATTAGTCATAAAATGTGATCCAAGTCACAAGTAAAGACACACACACACACACATATTTTTGAGCATGACATTAAACATTTGCAATGCTGGTGGAAAAAGTGAATCCTTGGATTTTATAATTTCATAACTTTGGCAATAATCTCAGTAATAATCTCAGACAAGTGTTGCCAGTAGCTGCTGCTGAGATGTGCACGATGTTCAGGAGGAGTTTTGGACCACTTTTCCTCACAGAACCGCTTCAGCTCAGCCAGATTCTCAGGATGTGAACAGCTCTCTGAGGTTAGTTCATGGTATTGCTGTTGTGTTAAAGGATAATTCTGGATTAGATGAGGCTATTGTGGCTTTATGTATACTGCCAACTTTACACTTTCCACCTCCTTTTTAGGGAAACAAATAGGCCACAAAAAGCAAATGTAGTAAGCATGCTGGAGATCACTAATGCAATTAATGCAAAGTGTTGAATTTCTGTGTTTCCCTTTGGGTCAGACAAATGTTTAAAATGATTCATGTAAAGATCACTTTTTGGAAAGCTGCAGGGAGCTTGCACTAATCAGAGTGTTATAATTAGATTTGTGTGATGGATCCTTTCCCCCTAAACAGAGGCGGAGAGTGCCAAGTTAGCATGACCCACAGAGACACCGAAACATCAGTGGGAAATATAGTCTTTAAGGTCTTGGTTTTGACTGGACTGCTCCAAAAGAAATGAAGAAATGTTGGAGTTGGTGTAGGGTTGGGCAATCAGCTCCATTTTGTGTGATCTCCAATAACCAATGCCATCGCCACTGCGGGGAGCTGGGATGGGGTTAAGATACACCCATTTAGGTAGCGCTATCCACTCTCTATAATGCCTACCGTGTGACTCAAACACAACTACAACAGTGTACTACAAAGTTAGTTCAATATAGCCAGGCTTTCTTTGTATTAGCTGGTTAAATAAAACCTAAATCCCCAGTCAGAGATAACAGGTATCACAATGGTGGTGATCAACTTTCTGTGTTAACTCAGGGTTTCTGCTTCAGGCTCTGGGTGTGCTCACAAAAAAAAGGGGCATTGGATAAATCATTTCAATCTTCTTCCACACAAAATGCATCAACAGGTATTAAAGATCTATAAAAAGGCAAAAATAAAATGGCAAAAGGCGACGATGGTACTGCAAATAAGACCGAAAAGTTAATCTCTGAAACTTTAAAAATGATCCACTGAAATACTCAGTCCGTTCAGTTCGGACTCTGTTCCATAGCCTGAAGAAGGCGATGTGGAAATCACTTTAGTTTGGCACCAGATCAAAGTGAAATTAATGTTACCAATTTAATAATAATCACCGACTGTCAGTTTTCAATTTTATAATCTGTGTTCTAATAGCTGCATTTCCAGCAGTGTAAAACAGAGTTAGCAGCAGCTTAGAAACAACCACAAAAACATTCATACATTTTCTGCATCTCCATTGAATCAAAATTCTATCAACAATGAGGTGCAATGCTCTGGACCAGGTTATGTGTTCAGCATTAGTCTAAGGGTTTGAAAGAAGGCAACTGGACTTCTTTAAGTTGTTTGAAGACATTTCACCTTTCATCCAAAAGGCTTCTTCAGTTCTAAAACCAAATGGTGGGGAGTCCCAGGTATTTAAACCCTAGTGGGGGTTGTCTCTTGACAGGTGGTCGTTGACCTACTATTGATCATGTGAGTCGTCACATGAGCCAAGGCGTGGGTCATTACCACCACAGGTTTCGGGTGTTTATCTAGGAGAGGCTGAACTTTGCAGCAAAGCTATGTAAGCATTATCTAAGTGCAGTCAATGAGATAACAGCTGTCCCTGATGCAACCTACATGATTCGCGATAAACAGAATCAAAAAGGTTAAGCAATAAAATATGTTTGATGGTTAGGATCTTTTTTAAGTAGGAGAAAATCCCACATATTTCTACATCTTTTTTGCTTTGTCTAAATTGTGCTTGATATTGTAGTGCACTGACTCCTAAACTGATCTCCTGGTTTCAAGGAGACCAAAATTCCAGTGATTTAGAAAACAGAACCATTTGTGACACTTGGATCATAGCTTTACTCAAGTGGACCGGATGTTTTCGGATAGGAACCACTTACCTGCATTAAGCTATTTTTCCGTTTCTTCCCTCCTTTTCCTCCTCCGCCTCCTCCTCCCCCTCCACCTCCTCCTGCCTCCCCACTGCTGTCCAACCCCCCAACTTTGCTGTCTTCATCAATCGGCCTCCGCATTAGCATAATCCTTGGCAGCACTTTGAGAAACACCGAGCGCACCCAGCCCGGCATAGTGTGGGTCATTGGTGTGCGGTAATGTACATTCAGCACAAAAACAGTGATGACAATGCTGAGTGTGACGAAGATCATTGTGAAGAGGAGGTACTCTCCAATGAGCGGAATGACCAGCGATGTGGAGGGGATGGTCTCTGTGATAACAAGTAGGAACACAGTGAGGGAGAGCAGGACGGAGATACAGAGCGTGACCTTCTCTCCACAGTCAGATGGGAGATAGAAAACCAGCACTGTGAGGAAAGAGATGAGGAGGCAGGGGATGATGAGGTTGATGGTGTAGAAGAGTGGCAGGCGCCGGATGTAGAAGGAGTAGGTGATGTCTGGATAGATCTCCTCACAGCAGTTGTACTTGATATCGTGTTTGTAGCCTGGAGCATCAATGATTTCCCACTCGCCACTTTCCCAGAAGTCTTTCAGGTTCACCTAATAGATGATAAAGATCTTAAAATCCAGTCATGCAATGATTTACTGCAAGAAAACATATTTAGGGTAAACAAGCCATTCTTAAAAGACTCCCCTTTCTGTTAATACAGCAAATATAATGCATTTTTTCAGGTAAATATGATAAATATAAATTTGCAAGAAGTTCCAAACCAACTTTAAATTTAGAAAAATGGGATGGGCCACTGATGTAAATGCAGCCACTGATTATCCACTGGACCTCCCCTAGGTACAAGCAAAGCGGTTAATGTACAAAACAGTTGCATTCCAAATGCTAATCTTAAAATTCATCTGCTTTCTTTGTCTATTTGATTTATTCTTTTATCTATCTGTTCAAACATGTTTTATCCAATGAATATTTTTTGCACTTTCATGAAGTTAATTGGGATAAAGAAATATTTAAAGGTTAAACAGCAAATTCCAATTTCTAGTCCCATACACGGTCTTCTAAATGCTTGATTATTCCCAATAATGTAACTCATGCTGTTTCCTAGATACTTATGTCTTTAAAGGTTTGCCACTGTCTTTAGCAGTAATCACTATTTTTAAGCAGAACTTTTTTACAGATCCCCTTTTCAATGCCAAGTATTCCGACATAGACGTATTTTAACAGCAACCCACCCTTTACCTCCATTAAAACTGTAGTTATTTTATCAGCTTTATCCACATTAAAAAAACAAATACATTATAGTAACCATCCCAGATATTTTCATCAACTAAAGATTTCATAAAAATGGTTATTATTTGAGTCCTCATGGTATACTTCTATATTACAGTCATGCCTGAGAAATGACTATTTTGACCTACAGCAATTTGCCACGTATCAGTTTTTTTTTTGTCAAACCTTATTGTAAGTTATGGTCTCAGCCTGGTCACTCCTATAAAAATTGTCTGACTCTGCCACTGGCTATAGAAGACATTATGCAACCTTTTTTACAGGCTGAATAGAGTTCTCCCTTACGTGTAAACTGACCTTCTGTGTAAAATTGATGGAGGTGCCCTTTAATAAAACAAACAGTGAATAAAACAAAACTAATGGATTTTAAATGCATGCTGTATTGAACTAGACTGAGATCTGTACTAGGCAGAAAGAAAAAAGAATAAAATGGGTAGTTCATTGTTATGCCAGGCCTAAATGCAGTTATAAACACTGACCTTGGACCCAATAAGTACCAGGTCAATCTTGGCTTTGTCATAAGTCCAGGACCCAAACTTCATAGAACAGTTCTGATAGTCAAAGGGGAAGTAGGTGATGTCCATTGGGCAAGAGGATTTAAAAATTGCTGGAGGAACCCATGTGATAGTTCCATCAAACTTCAGCAAGGCCTTGGTCTTATCCTCCACCAGAAAATCACCTACAGCACTGTATAAGACAAATGTGAATGTATAACGAGGCATACAATGTATTCCCATGACAAAGAAGTCATGAGAAGATATGATAGAAGTGTGGTGTGAATAGGACACAAAGGTTAGGGGGAAGGTAGAGGTGTCAAACAATGAGAGGATAGGCGAGGAGAAAATAAAGGCACAGAAGAAAGGGGAGAAGATAAAACTAGAGGTTACGGAAGAAAGGATTATTAGGATTAAAAGGTAGAGGACAATAAAGCTGCATTATGTATGATTGTGAAACACAAAACAGCCTTTGATTAACAACATGAGTCTTTATTGTAAGTAGAAAGAAGTAATGAGTCTACAATTAACTGAGCTGAAACTGAGAGAATTGAATGCAGCACAAACTGACCCTGAACAATAGGCAGTCACATTAGCATATTTCACAGTATTTTCTGTTAGAAACTCTGAAGGTATAAAAGACATTTGTGCTTCAGAGAATATGGCCATTAATGTAATATTGTAATAAGGCAATTCTCATGCTGAAATGACAAAAGGGTTCTTTGTCAGTGCTTTTTAAAATTACCCACAAGATTCACGAGCAAGAGGAAAATGTTAGGTGTTGCACAAAAGTGACATTAGCATTCATTTGGAACAGCTCTTCCGCTGACTTGTGATAAATAGATATCAACAGTTTATTTTTATTTCACCTCTTCACTTTTCATAGTTAACCGCTCTACTGCCACCATTAGAGCAACTAAATGATCTGTCTGTTTTTTGGTGTTGGGCAGTACAGAGAGTTTAGGAGTTATTTTGACAGAAGCATCTGCCTGCTGCTGGATACAAGGCTGATGAAAGGAACCTAGGACAAAACCTACAAACCTGCATTAAAGTTGCAGGCCAAATCCAAAACAATGAAGAGGAGGAATATAAAACACTTTGTAGACCTAAGATTGTACTGTAAGATCTGTTGGTAATAAGAATTTATTTTAAAGCATTATTTTTCGTTTGGCCAAATGATAGTCATTATTCCATAGTAATTTATACAGAAACAACTTTTTTTTAAAATATAAGCATAGAATGAAGCAGATACTGTTGCAATAATGGAGATGCTTACTAAGCCTAGTAATTTATGAGTGTTATGATGTTGACAGACTCACTTGTTGTAGAGCACAATGTCGGGTCTCCATATCTTGTTCGATGGGACTCTAATGAACTCAATCCCATCAAACTCTGCAGGCTTCCATCGTAGCTTGTAGTCATTCCAAATCTGACGGAGGAGAAGAGGAAAACAGTTTTAGCAGAGTGGGGAGTCAACCATCTGCTTTATATTTTGCATTGTATGATGCAGACAGTATTAGTCACTGGAGACATCCCCCTTCTTGGGAATATTTTGAAAAACATATTTATACTGCAGGCAGAACTTTCTTTGATGTTTTACAGTAGAGCTAAATAAGGGTATTATGGGGGGGAATCAGAAGGCTTTCATTTGCTTCTACATTAGCTTGTGATAGAAATGTTAACTTTTTTTGAAGTAGTTTGTCCTGGTTAGACTCAGAAGCATTTTAGTGACAAAATAACACTATGAAATATCAACAATAGTCTGTATAAAGAGCAGTGCAGAGAGATGTGGTATATGAATAAATAGCTCCCTGACAGAAATAAAGAAAGAATGCATTCACTTGTTATTCTGTCAACATACTTGCGGGTAGCATTTCATGAACTGTACACCCATTAGTCCTGGCTATCTGCATGTCAGTCAAGATGAATTCATTCATTAGAAAGGCAGATTAATACCCAGTTATGACCTGGAAGCTGTTTAATTAACCACTTCATGCAACACCTGCTTTTCCATTTGGGAGTTCAGGTGTGAAGCTTATTGTGACCATAAGATTTCAGCAAAAAAAAAAGAAAAAGAAAGAAAAAGAAAAAAGGAAAATATAGGTGTTTTTAGCCTCAGAGCTAAGCTTAACTTCTTACACATTCATTTTTTACTAATGAGTAAAGAGGTACAGAGCAAGTTAGTGACTGTTGAAAAATTATTTGGAGATGGTTGCAAAACAGACTTGTTGCCAATGTAATTATTGTTATATTGTTATATTATTATATTCACATTATAATTAAACAGTAGTAATAGTGAGTATAATAACCCGCAAATTTGGTTAAAAGGATCCAAAATGGTTGCGTACTCCCCGTACGGTATATGCATTTTCCATGCTGTTCTATTTAGCAGATACTAAATTAAATTACATATTCAAAAAAAATAAAACCTTATTTACCTTCACTCAGTTATAAATAGCAGAACAGGTTGTGCCAAAACTTATATTTTCAGATATTTGGGAGATGCTGGGTAGTCTGACTCTTCATTGATTTCTGCTGAGCAAATGAGCAACTATCATTATTACTGATCCTTCCCTCATAGAGTGATTGATATGCAGGTGTCATTCTGAACCAAAATCACTTAAAAAAAATCTGTCTTCAAAAAACTTAATACTAAAATGTATTGAAATGCAAGTATTTGTTATTAATATTATTTTTTCTAAATTTAATTAAGCAGTAATTAATATCATTGGACACTGACTTATTTGTAGGTACATTTTATTGCTTATTTACTCTATTTGTTTCATTTCCTACTTTATAAAATCAAGGGAGAAAAATTAATGTTTTCCTTTGGGTGCATATTTATTTCTACATGTATTTCACTATTTATTTATTTGTTTAGTTTTCTGTGTTTTAATAGATTTATGGCATATCTAGTCTTTGATGAGACACACCCAGAATGGCTAACCGAAGGCCGGACAGTCCTGATCCCCAAGGATTCCCAGAAGGGATTGGTCCCATCAAACTACAGCAAAGATACTGCGCAGGACCCTCAAGCTCCCAGACCTCTGGTAGAGGACCCGAGCTTGAAGGACAAACAAAGACCACCTGCAGGTCAAGTTGGGAATTTATATATATATATATATATATAAAGTAGTCAAAAAACCTGTATGTATATGTAATACCTTTACGTTTTCTTCCCGCTTACATAAAGTAGTCCACAGAGCTTGGTTTCAAAGAGTATACAGCTAGCATATTTAGAAATATTGTGTTAATGCTATTGAATAAAGAATCCCCTGCAGTCACACTGTAGAACAGCTGCAATAAATTCATCAAGGGGGAGATTTCTAAAGTGGCTTCCACTGTAAACCCACTGGCTGTGATTCAGTATCTGTATCAGTGGCTGTGGTGTTGACACAGCTTCTCGTTAGCAATGACTTGTTGTAAATAAAACAGCCCAGCCATTACAAGCAATATATAAGATCATATTATACAGGCTTTCAATATATTTTAATTGGAGAGTTCAGAAACCACAGCATCATCTTATCCACTACTGAATCACATCAGATTCCAATAAATGTTTGGTAGAGCAATCAGCTACCAATTTAAAAAAAAAAAAAACATCAATAAT
>VUQS01011818.1:3825-20544 GCA_015108495.1 Heterochromis multidens
AGAGCTATTTATATGCTGGCATGTGTCTCGGTGAGTTTGATGTAAAAAAAAAAAAAAAAATGGAAAAAGATAACAGTTTTAAATGGAGTGTTTGCTTCTGCTGGAGATTTATCTAGTTTTGCATTTTGTGTTTTTATGTTTAGAGTTTTGAGAAAATAAGCCAAAGATTCAGAAAATGTGTAAACAACTGTTAAAAACTGTAATTTCCAACTACTATGTCCTTCATCCAGAGATATACAAAAACATTTATAAATAAAATATGAAATAAAAGTCATAACTCAGCTTACACAGTGATGCAATTACAAAGATATTTGTCCCTCACACGATTTGTATATTAGCTTTTACTGCTGCTTATATAATTTGTGTTATGGGAATATAAGGCCGGGTAAAGACTCAGAGATAAGATAAGATAGCCTTTATAAGTCCCACAGTTGTGAAATTCACATTATTACAGCAGCAGAGTGGACAGAGCAGGATAAATAGATGCACAATAACCTAACAATAATAATACTATACAAAAACAATAGAAGAAAAAAATCTACACTATACAAGGTAGAAGAAATATCATTTAAGATTAAGATTTTTTATTTGTCATTGTAGAAATTGGTGACTTTCTATCAACCAACGGCAAGGGATAAAAGTAGCTTTTAAAAAAAGATACAAAAAAGTAATAATAAAAATAACTATATTAAAAGCAATAAAAAGTGCTATATACAAACAACAGAAATATATACAAAATTGTTTTTGATTGTTATGGCAAAACAAGTAAAGTATAGACATCAGTGACTTATTTTGGTTATTTACACGAGTGCAAAGATTTAATATTGTGCATTTTGCCCATATATTAAATTATATATGATACAGTTGACATTTTAGATGCCTTGTAGCAGCAAAAAGGAATGTTTCATAGTGCAATGATTTGGTGTTAATAGCAGCAAGTATTGAGTATTGCACATTGAAATATGAGCATATGAGATGTCTACTAAGATCTTTATTTGGGGGCAAAGAGAAGCTTGTTTATTTTTTCTCTGCTCTGCCTACATTATTTATCCAGAAAATGTACATAAGTATAAATAACAAGGAACATTACAGCATACTGTTATCCACCTTTAACCTGAGAACAGAGCTGTGTTCAGCTCTGACAAAACATGGCAAAATGGTTTTATGAAGTGAAACGGCAGTGCATTGAAACGCAGTCATGTTACCCAAGCTTACACCTTTAGCCCCTCATTCACTGTGTGAACTGCCTTTTTACTATAGTACAGTTTACATACACCTGACGTCTGACACAATCAACCAAATGAGAACAAAAGTTCTTCAAGCACATTGTACACAATTTCATGGAAAGTGTAACAACATGCACAGTTTTCTGGTTTGAATGTGCCTCAGGTGTAATCGGCCAACTGCAACTGAAAACACCTGTGGGGAAGTGCAGGGTATTCTACACTGCTGTCCCATTCTCTTGTTCATTTTCTGTTTTGAATGCTCAGTTTGCTGACAGGTTTCACTTTGTCAAGGTTAACAAGTGTAAATTACCCGGGGTTATGTATAGTTGTCTCAGAAAGACGTTTCAGCAGTTCGGGAGCTTATATTTGATTCAAAATTCAACACATTTTTTATATTTGACCATAAATGACCTACTTTGGTGGTTTCACTTAAAACATAAAGACATAAACCTTGTAAAATCACTCTGTTTACCAACCTAAACATATTTACAAAGACTCAAATCTTCTCAGGTGGACATTTGTGCTTCCTGAGCATGAAAAACTGCAGCCCTCCTACCTTTTCTGAGTTTACTGTTGACAATATAAACCATCCCTTGTGATGCAAATGGCCTCTTTTGTTGTGGCCTACAGGACATTACACAGCTGATAACAGCAGTTCCAGCTCCTATGCTCGATGAATAGCAGAGTGTGTGTGTACCTCGCGGCGTCCAGCCTTATCACACTGACACTCTGATCACCTCCTGCTCTGTTCTTATCTCTGCTTCCTGCTAAATTAATGCCCACCAGCACACATCGACAACACCAGACACCAAAACGCTGCTAAACCGATTGTACATGAGAAGGCTGTTGTTTCATATTACTCACTATTTGTACCAGTGGATACATGTGAACCAGGAGAGATCTGGTAAACACATGATGAAGCGGTACCATAGGGGAGTATCTGATATACAGGATTTTTATAATAATGTGGTGATTAGTCTAGGACTAGACCGAATTACACAAAAGACATTCCTGGGTGGCTATTTTACCTGTGGATGATCTCACTATTAAATATATGTGCCAGTTTCATGTTGCCTGCTAGTGCTATATACTGCAGATCTATGGGTGTATTTAAGAGAAATTGATTTCAAAGATACTGCCTGGTCAGTTGAATGAAAATTGCTCTGCTGAGCACTTTGGCACGAGCCAAAAAGTTCCTAATTTTTTAATTAGCTTTTGCATTGTTTGGCTCATTATACTGCACATTTTGTTAAGCTGAAATATCTCAGATCACTCCTGGAGGCTGACTGCAATATTACTCATAAACCTTGCCCACTCCATATTAGTGGCTGATACTCAAACGCCAACCTATGGGGCTGAAAAATGAGGCTAATATGAGTGAAATTCTAGTTTTTATGAAGGAGCATCCACACAAAATGAGCAATTTTCTGGTCGAGCATTGCTTTGTCACTGGCAGTTGGCTACTAGCAGACGTTCCAGCCTCCAGCTGCCTGTGGAAACCTCTAATGTATTTACCACCCTGTCATTTGTCAATTAATGGTATCCTTCCCTCTCAGTTTTAGTTGTTTCAATCTCTTGCCTCAAAGCTGAGATAAGTTTAACTCAGGATCCACCAACTTCACATTGCCAGCGGTTATTTTGCTCATCATTGACTTTCTGCAGTCTCTGGTCTTCACATTATTCCTGTGTGGACACCCCTTTATTCTGTTACTTAGCACTAATCAGCAGAATTAATTAGCAGAACTAATTATCTGTGTCTATGAAAAGTACCTATACAGTATATGATGCAGCTTGAGAAATAAACTTGCCAAATATAGTACTATATTTAGTACTTCTTTTTCAAGTAGTAAATATAACTGTAATTTGGAATGTGATAGCTAGCAAGCTGAGAGTACTTCCATCTACTGAAGAAAATAGTTATTGTAAAAAAACAAAAAACAAAAGCAGAACAAAAGAAGGTAAAAATGTAAATTATTTCATCTAAGGAACTTTAAATGGGCAGGTGTTGGGACCTCCACCTAAAATAACTTCTTTTTCCTTTAAAAGTTACATATTACTCACTTGTAGATAGTACTACATAATACTACATAGTACTACATGAATACATAAAAATGTAAATACTTAAGATTATTATATAACGAAATCCAAATATTTCTAGATAAGCAATATGTACAGCTGGATCAGATAAACATGCTTCAGTCATTCCTGTGCTTTGTGTCCTCAGTGGTTTGATCCTTGCTTTTTGACCTGAACATGCAAATAATAAAAATAACACAATAACACAGCAACAATCAGAAAGCGACTGCAGTCAAACTTTCTTGTTAATCTGTGCCAGAAGATGGATTTTTGTTGCAGCACTGAGGCATTATGGTCCATTACTGGTGTCTGGATGTGACTAAATCAGCAGCTCTGGATTTGCTCTGTTATCTGCCGGTGACAGACAGCCGTGGTGACCCTGCAGTCTGACTGCAGTGAGCAGAGGGCTGAGCCACCGCAGAGCTCTTTATCTGTCTGACCCCGTCCCAGCCAGTAATGGAGTCGGGGGGTTGGTGCTGCTGCTGCTGCTGGGCTGGAATCAATGAGCACAAGGAAATCTGTGTTGGGGTGGAGGGCTGGGAGGGGGGTTGGACATTTGGGCAGGGCTGATAAGGGGGGCCCCTTGCAGGCCGAAACTGACCCATCTTTCACCCTCTAAATGCGTTGCCGCCTCACCATTAGTCCAGTGGACACTAACTGCCTCATTAGTCAACTCATTAGTGACAGCAAACACAGATCGCTGCAGCAGATCCTGACGGGGGAAACAGTAGAGTGGCTAATTAAAGGGGGCCAGCTCTGGCCCCGCTGAATGCCAGGCCTCAGACAGCTGCGTGCGCTTGCCCCTGCACTGCCACCGTGCCAGCCTCACCAGCTCTATAAGCGCTGAGAGATCTCACTCTCACAAAACAACAACCCTGGTTGCCTGGTAGCTATCAGCTGGCTCTGAATCAGCAGCCCTGTGCTTCTTATTATTTGCTGGAGCAGTTAATCTCAGAAAGCAAGGACGAAGGCAAACACAGAAGACGCCCGAGCTGGAGTCAAGTGACATTTCCAGAGGTTGTATTTATGGCATGAAAAGCGATAAAGAAATGAAAGAGAAGCTAGAGTAAGAGGCTCTGGGTTCCTCAGACACATAAGCCCGTATTTTAAACGAGATCACCTGAAAACGTTTCATCATAACATCTGCCAGATGTCTATTATAGTTCCTGCATCATCACCATGCTCTTCTTCTTTGTTGCCACATGTAGTGTGAACCTGTTTGTCTGTATTCACTGCCACTTATAATAGACATCACTGACTGCCTTTTATCACCTGTCTGAGCTCCTTGCAGACAGTTACTGATTCAGACACACAAAGTGTTTCCTCCACTTGTAGAAGTTTTACTTAGCTATAAATTTTATTGTTTCTACTGCAGGTTGCACCACTTGATGATTCTTAGTGCCATTTACATAGTCTGTATATAAAAGACGGATGTAGCCACTGTGACCTATTTATTAGCATGTTGGCTGCCATCATGGTGTTCTCTAGGGCCTGAAGTGACCATATTTAGTTGATTTTTGTTGTTTTATCACTAATGTTTATTAAGTTAATCTTAATAAGTCAAAATATTTTGTTTTTATAAAAGTACTTGGTTTATTTTAAATGACTTCAGTGATATGAGAAAACGTGCAAAACCAATGCACTTCTCACAGCATATTTAACTTTTACAGCCCTTTTATAAATGGGTACTGTGGGTGCTACCCTGAACATATCTAGTGTCAAACCTTACAGCATCCCATCCATTAAACATTTTCCCATGACTATGCAACTTGTCATCATTTAGTGCCAAGTAGTATAATGCTGAAATTATGGTTCAGCAGTAGTAGCACGTTGGCAGTCTGCTGCCAGTCTGTGGACAGCCCGTCTGCCTGTACAGAGCATGTGCTGTCAGATGGGACATGTGTCAAAAATATGTGGTACAACCGGTCATTTTTTTTCTCCCGTTCCTGGTGAACAGTGTTTCAGCAGAGTCAAAGAGAAGAAGGTATACCCAGGCTGCAGGTGAGCAAAATGAGGGGACAGTGGCAGGAATTAATTTACTCTTAATAGATCTACAGTAAATACAGGAGAAAGCAAAGATTTAGGATTACATTAAAGTCACGAGGATATTATTGTCATGGGAAAAAAAAAATCTGAATATGTAATCTTGAATACAGCAGCACTTTAATCAATACCAAGAGTGGAACTGTAAAACAGCTGGGTGTCATGTTTTTATTTTTATTTTTTTTTATCATTACTAAACAGGAGGAATTTACTGGGAACTACTTTTGGAGGTGGATTAATCCATATTTGTTACCGTGAGTGTTTGAGGCACTGAGTGTTTGTGTGGTACTGAGTCAAAACAATGTCACATGTTTGTATAACAGTGTCATTAACTGCAGTTTTTTCAATAGTTTCTGTAAAACAATGTCACTCTACGACACAGAGGAATGATACTGTATACATCGGGCTTTGGTTACACAGATAATCCTTGTTACTGGCAAACATTCACGGCAGCCTGATCACCACAAGCTACCTGACAGACAGAAAATCTTGGGACCAGGTAGTACACTTTCAGTGTAAAGGTGAGATTCTGAGCAACTAATGAAGCTGCCATGTGCAACACAGCTGTGTGCTCTGTCCTTGATGGGAACTTGGAGATGATAAGGTACATACACAATGCACAGATGGTTTCTGTGAGAGGCTTAATAAGGGCTTGAGCAAATTTTTGCTCCGGGTGCCCCAAACAGATAATCCGACTGTCGCTCCTGCCAAAAATTTAGAAAGTATATCCACAATCAATCCAGGAGAGAGATTACACCGAGGACCTAGTTCAGAGGCAGACTCACCAGAAACAAAGCACCTCGAGGAAAGCTAAACCTGTGTCTGAAGCTCCCACCAGCACAATCCTGGTATTAATGGTGACCTTTGGCTCCATGGTCAACTTTCTGCTGACGAGGCTGAGAGCAAACAGCGCCTGAGAGAAACAAAGAGAGGAGGCAGTCTGTCACATTCACTGGCTTGACTTCCATCTGGAGGGGACATGTCACTTCTAAAATGACTGATGCTGTTTTCTGGAAATTAAATAATCCAGCAAATGTACTTAGCATTACATAATGACCTGTCCAATTTTTCCCATTCACAATTCAGCAGATTTAATTAAGGCGCCTCATCTGCCTGCAAGCTTTCAGCTGGGATCCTTTATAGTCTGTGACATTTAAGCAAGGCTCGTGCTGAATCTTACACCTCGAACGTCTGCGCTGAGTGAAACTTAATGGACAACATCAATCATCCTTTTCACAGTTTGAGCAGAAGCAGCGCAAAGCAAACATTTCACAACTGAATTCAGCTGACTTAAAGGGACTTTCAGGCACTTTAAAGCTCCTCTTATATAGAAGGAAAAAGGAAATCATGTGAAATACTGCAAATTTCCAAAAGCATATCAACTTTTTGTACATCTTTTTGTGAGGGTGGAAGAATTTCAATGAGCTGCTAAATCACAAAATCTGCAAAGATATGCAGAGGCCTTAGGCAAAATTATACAAGTAATTTGGGTAACATTTCTTGCAAAGCACATTTAATTTTACCCAACATGAAAAGCCCACAGGGATGGGATGGGATCAAATGTGTGATCTGACAGTTAAGGAACCCTTTTCTACAATAATCACAAAAGCGTCTCGCAGGAATTGGTTGAACATGGCGTTCCAATTTCCCAATTCTTCAAGGCCAATCGTCTCTCTCGCCTCCTCTCGCTGTGATCTGAGGCAGCTAATGTCGCCTTCATTTTCTGTAATTAGGCAGATTGGCCCCACAATGCACCTTGTTGGATGAAAACAGCATAGAGCAAAAAAAAGGGGGAAACCCATGGGTAGAATTAACCTTTGTGTGATATTCAAATAAATTTCCACGAGGGCATGTGAGCCCGACACCTGTCACATACACAGAGGTGTTTTGGCACAGGTTTGACTGTGGCAAGAAAATAAAAGGAGCCTGTGGTTATTTTATATGATAAATAAGCCAAATATAGTAATAAAACACTGTTTCTATAAAAGCTGGAAAGCTGTGTAAAATTTGAAGCATTTGCAAACCACTTAAACCCTTTATTTAACTGAAAATATCACAAAAATAAAACTTAAAAAATTTTGACTTGCATTTGAAAAAAAAAAAAACTTTGAACTTTTGAATTCGATGCCAGCAACATGTTTCAAAAAAGGCTGGAAGAGGTGTGTAATGCTTAAAAAACACTTAATGGAACAACTAATTAAGTTAATTAGTAACGTGATTGTGTATTTAAAAAAATCCCACAGAAGCAGAACCATACATATGCAGCCCTCCAGGCAATTTTTATTTCAGCAATACAATGCAAAACCACATTCTGCAATTATTCCAACCGCATGAGCCTCTGAGTATAGACTATGTATAAAAATGCCTTATAATATATATATATAATATATATATATAATTATTCAACAATTAATGCCATATTTTGGTCCTCAAATTAAAGCTGAGAGTGTTCCCTTTAAGCCCATTTTCATCATATAACAGTAATTTGAATATGTTTTGGTACAGAGAGTTAAAATATCAAAAATGTGCTAAAATATATGGAGGTAACTGTATTTTTCATTTTTTCATTTGATATGTTGCCTTTGTAGAACATGTTGGAAATAGCATTGCATCTTGCATGGCTGCCCCTCCCTGAGCCTGGTTCTGTCGGAGGTTTCTTCCTGTTAAAAGGGAGCTTTTCCTTCCCACTGTCACCAAATGCTTGCTCATAGGGGGTCACCTGATTGTTGGGGTTATCTCTGTATTATTGTAAGGTCTTTACCTTACAATATAAAGCACCTTGAGGTGACTGTTGTTGTGATTTGGCGCTATATAAATAAAATTAAATTAAATTGAATCTTAGAAACTTATGTAAGCAGTACAAGTCATTTTGTCTTTATTTACATTTTGAATGCACAGGTTTCAGGAGACACTTGCAAAAGATTTTTGTTTTTGCTTGACTAAAGATCAAATAGCTTTAGAGTCAACATACTACATATATAGCTGTGGTTCTCAAATTGTGTGGCTGCTGCAGGTGAAACTAGGTTAAGTAACACAGCAACGTCTGAGGCTGAAAACTGCAGTTCCTCTAATGTCCACTTGAGGCTGGCTCCAAAGTGAGTCAGTCCCTACACTCCCAAGTTAAAATGACTTCACAGCATACTGGTACAAAAACAGTTTTTTGGATAGCTTTACCCTTTATAAAGGCTTTAAAGGGGGTGATTTTTTTTTTTTATTACTCACCACTTGGATACTGGAGTGAGGGGTGTGGCTGCTTTGATTAATAATATTGCTTACTGTGTGGTGCAGACTATCCAAGAAGCCTGTGCTTGTTTTGTTGAGTGAAACTCTATATTTTATAAGTCTGTTACTTTGCACTAATTAGCAGATATGTGTGTGTTTGTGTGTTACACCTATGTAGTTTAGGAATGCAGACTGATACCAAGTTTGTCAGAATTAGATGATAACACAGCACTCCACCCTCTAGTCCAAATATGATTGCTTGTGGCTTAAAAAAAACACCATGGGTCCAATATGACCAGGAAGTCAAGGTACCGACTGTTGAGGAGTTAGGTTTGGAAATGTGTGGAAAAACTAGAACATAGTCAGGAGGATCACTTCATTTTCCCATATGCAGTTCCTGGGAGAGATGTCTTAAGTAAAGGTAATTTGAGCTAATTTTATTACCTGAAAGATGAGTAAGAGCAAGTATGAATAAAAAGAATCACTGTTTTACATTAATAAATACAAACAGATGCCTCGAGTGTAAAGACCGCTGCTGTACATCCAAAACTAAACTGAATATGAAATGAGCAACACATTGGCACTAATAGTCTGTGATAGCACGATTTTTGGTGATGACAGTGGCCTGTCAGTATCATCTGTGCCTTAGTTTTGAAGATAAGATCATCTCATAATCCTTTTCTGGTTTTTTTGGACCTTGAGGGGAAAAAAAAACATCTTAAAGTAATCGCTTCTATTATTGTTCACATGTATATTAAATCTAAAAAAATTGCTGAAACAAGTGAAAAATATTGAGTGAGACAAAGAAATTTTTAATTTCTGGTCTTCTTATTCTTAAGAAAAATAAAATCTGAAAAAAACAAATTGAAGCAATTTATCAAAGCTGAACTGGGTTACTGCTGGGTAACAGTAGCAACTCCTCAATCCATTTAGATGCTTTTATTGAATCAATATTTCTAAAATGGATCAGACAAACAATGATTTTTAAGCTGATGTCTCATACAGCTGCTGCATTTCGACATTTATTGAAACTGAGCTTTACTTTACATGTAAAAACCCTGCATTTGTTATCATATACAGCAAATTAAATGCCTAGATGCATCCGTCTGAATACTGCAGGAATTAACCTGATGAGGTAATCAGATGAACAAAGCTCCCGTCTCATCTGCATGTGAGGTGGAGCAGGTGCAGCCGCTCTTATCACACTGGAGGTGCCTCACCTTTCCCGCACACAATGACCACAGCGCTGCGTAACACGATCCCGTATTGACAGAGAGGGAACAGGTGCTTTAAATTTGATTAATCATCCCGAGGCCGACATCAGGAGGAGGCTGGGACAAAGCTCTCGGAGGCGAAGCTCTTATCTGTATGGCAGTGTGGAAATCATGACTGGCACAGGGATGGGGGGAGGTTGATGGAGTGAAATGAACATGTGAGTGTACATGGTGACGCCTCGAGTGTAAAGACCGCTGCTGTAATGAGGTAAATATTTGAAGTGCAGGACGTTAAAATCAATCAGAGCCAGATTAGGATCAGCCAGGCTTTAAGGCCCAAACATGGCTCACAGCTGAAACCATGCAGAGTGGTGTTTGTCATTATTCACACAGGTCACTTTCACTCTTTTTCTCCAGCTTTTACTAAATTAATAAAGAAAGTGCTATCAATGTGGCACTTTATATTGACCGAAAAAAGTACATAGGCAGCCCTTAAAGAGCGCAGCATACCAAGGTACTAAAAACCTGTGTGTGTGTATTTTTCGGGTGTTTGGTTTCTGGATTTCATTGTTGTGCATTTTGCCCTCGTGGTGGGGGTGGAATGCTGGTGAGGACCACGCGCACATTTTTACAAGGGGGGAAAAAAACCCACAAAAGAAAAAAAGGGCTATTGATGTATCAGATGGTGTTGGACGTCTCAACCTGTAGCTGGTGGCAATATGACATTTCAGTTTGGTACCTGTATCACCTACAGGATTGGGACACCTGTCAATAATTTCCTGAAGCTCCCCCCGCCACAAAAAAAAAAAAAGAAAAGAAGAAGAATTATTTGAATGAGCAAATTAGGACAAAGAAGCAGGAAGTACAGCTGCCACCATAATCTCGAGTATTTGTGCCTGAAGACTGTATTTTTACATTTTTTATGTAGTGTGTAATAAATGCTCAGTACTGTTATCATTTGACTGGTTTTGTGTGTTATCTGGAGACACTGTGTGATTTTGAGTGCAGATTAAACTGTCTGGATGTGTTTGTGATGTTTTCACAACACAGTTTGAAAGCTGTGTTTTGTGTGCTCAGTTTTGAGGAAAGGTTGAAGTTTTCATGAAATGTGTCCTAGAAAATATGAAAAACTGGAAGCTGGAAGAAGAGCAAAAAGAGAACTACAACAGATGGTCTGACTCTCCACAGACCCCTGATTTCAACATCATGGAGTCAGTCTGAGATTACATGAACAGAGAGAAGACAGTGAAGCAGCCTGGGACAGTTAAAAATATTCATGGCATCCTCACATCATTTTCTCAAAGGTTAAAACATTAAATCTCATCTTCTGAGCCAAACACTTTGTGTTCTGATTAGTTTTTTACTGCATGCATATTTTCCTGCTGTATAATTACACATCAGTCACATGAAGGTGGGAGGACTTTTTTGTGAACTTGCATGTCCAGAAGAGGGTGTGTTATTAATTCTCAGTAGCACAGTTTAAAAAGTTTTGTGTTTTAGTGAATGTGAAAAAAGCTGCTCAGAAGCAACTTAAAAGGATTTAAAACATGAATGTTCATTCCATCATACTGTGCATTTCATCCTTCAGCAGTGCAGTTTCTCCTGCATACCTACAGTATGTCTGAACCCTTTTGAAACAGCACCGTCTAGTGGTCATATGTGTACCCTGCTGTGCTCCTGCTCATCTTAACTCCCTGGCAGGCTGCTTCCTGTCAGCCAGCTGCTGCTGTGCCCACCTGGTCCTCTGTGAGCCGCCTGGACGGGGCGTTGATGCCAAGCTCCTCCAGCGGGTAGATGATCTGGCGTCGCGGGCGGATGGGGACGGCACAGTTGAGGACATAATCCAGATGGTGGACGCAGGAATTCTGAGTGCAGAGGAAGAGGGCACAGAGTCAGTGAGTACAGAGAGAGAAATCCCATCGGAGGTTAAACAGCATCAGTTTGGGGCTTTGGGGGGCAACTGGAAAGCTACACAGTGATAACGAGCTTGGGTGAAGAGTTTAGATGATGCAAGCGTTACACCACAGACACATACTGCCTGAACAGAGCTAATTCTCTGCTTATCTTCTGCCATTATTCCATTTGCACATCACGATCTCCCAATCTGGTGCTTGTTTGTGGAAGGTAATTAGCAGAGGAAGTGGAGGTCTCTACACGTTGAGGAAATGTCTTATTATGGTGTGGAGAGGTTGAGCTGGCAGCGCTGTCAACACCTGCTGCCCTGACCTCAGGGACCAGCAGCCTGCTGCAAAAAATGACCTGCTGACAGGAGCAACACGAGAACAAACCCGTCTCTCTTATCAAGTTAGATGACCATGGAGCACAATTTCATCTCCAACCTGCTCGCTCCATAAATAAAATTCTGGATTTACAGGAAATCATTAAATCGATAAAACTTGATGTAAAAACATTACGTTTTATTGATGTTTTTACCAGGTTGTGAAAAACATCTTTTTCATTTTTTCTCATATTTTCTCCTGGTGTTGATCAACATATTTTCTCTTCTTGCTGGAGGGATGGTCTAATGTAATGTACTGTAACTCTGCCTTTATTCAGGCTTTCTGTAACTTAAGTCAAACTAATCAGTGATAATCCTAAATACAGCAATACAGCAGCACACAGAACTAATGCAAACTGAATTACAGTGCTCAACAAATTCAGACCACCTGTCATAAAAAGAAGACTAGATTTTACTTTACCTCTTAAGGTCCTGTGTTTGTGTCCTCTTCCTGATGGTTCTTGCAAATTAAAAGCCATTAAAGTGCTATCCTACTTTTACCCATTGTTGGAGTCCCCTGCCTCTTTTATAATCACATGATCTGTTTTAAATAAAAATGCTCAGTGAAATCCATTCACTGGATTTGACCTGAAGCACACTTTTTACAGTGTGTGCTCAGAAGTTCGTTACACTAATGAAAACGTGTCTCAGAGCAGCAACCACCGGAAGTCCCTGTGCACTCACCTCCTGGCTGTGGTAGGGGGGATAGATTCGGAGGTACAGGCAGGATTTGCGAGCCAACCGGAGGACCTCTTTAAAGAGGTACTTGGAGAAGTGCTGGAAGCAGGGTTTGAGGACGAAGTGGAGTATCTGAGCGTGCTCGTCGTAGCCATGGTGGCTGAAGTAGATGAAGTTCTCGATGTTGTAGTGGGTACGGATGTACTCGATGTCCTGAGAAAGACAGATTCATGTCAGCTCAATGACAGAAGATTTCCAGGACAAATATTTTTTATTTTTCTGCTTTTATGTTATCCATTTTGTTTATTGCAGTGCTATTGCCTTTGTTCCATTTAAATAACAACACATAAACATATACAACTATAAAAAACTGTTTTCTGTAATTCTGCGGTGAATCATTCTGTTACTGTACTATTAGATCGTTATCCATGATAATATTATCAACATTGGTATTAACAATCATTCGCAATCATTATCATTCGCACCCACAGCCATCAGGCTTTTCAATCCCCATACAAATAGCAGATGAGCTATGTCAGACAAATGAATTTCCCTCTGTGATCAATAAAGTTATTCTTATTCTTATTCTTACTGACATGAGATCTATTATATATACTATTGTATTAATGACACTAGTATAGACATTAAAACACTTAACCAGCAACCAGCATTATGCATAGTTGATGTATTTCTTAATAATTAATAGCTACATTAAGAAATAATTAATATGACTATTATTATGATGCAAATAATTTTATTTGTAGTCAGACAACTGAGCACCGTTAGTCTGAGAACTAAGCACCTAGGCCAGTGTTTAAAACGGCTCACTGGCATCTCTAACCATCTTTTATTAGAAATGTCTTCAATCCTCTATGTGTGAAATTGGTGGAGTGCTCCTTTAAGGCAGAATGAGGGTTTAAATGGTTAACACTTCACACATACATAAAAAAAACAAAAAAACAAAACTTCTTTTCCTAATAAACCACACTTCCCGTACCTGCTCATCCCTGATGATGACTATCCCGACTACCTCAGTGCCTGCCTGGGCAACGAAGGCCTGCAGCGGAACCATATCCTGAGGAACAAGTGAACCAAACAAAAGCACGTCAAATTTCCATGATTCCACTGAACTAAACATGAGCAGAGTGCACTTTACTTGTAGCTGAGTCCAGTGCCATGAATACACATGAAGTGGCTGCATTCTCATTTGAGAAGTAATTATCAGTGTTGGAGCTGCAGCAGTGACAGCTGGGGTGTCAGTCAGAGAGGAAAATCCGTTCAGCTGAATTCTCACCAATCTGTTCCCTGGCACACGAGCCGATATTCCTCGTTATTCCAAGACAATCATCACACCGGCTCCAGTTACACGCATCGGTCCAAATTAATCATCATCTCATTTTTTAAAGTTAAGGGGAGCAAAAAGAATCTCAGCACTTCAGATTTTCTATATTAACCCTTCATTGTTGTCTCAGGTTTGGGTTCCTGTTTTGACTTTATATTTTTTCTTGTGATGTGTTTCAGTTTTTATATTTTTGCGTTCCAATTGTTGTCATGATTTTATTATTCTTTTAGTCTCCCCAGTGTTTTCCTGTCTGTGCTTCACTTGGTTTCCATTTTGGTGTCTTAGCTGTCACATTAGTTCGTTTTCTTTGGTGTCTTGGATTAGTTTTACTCTATGTTCCTTTTCTGTGTTTGTGATTTGTCTGTCCCACCGTGACTGCCTTCACCTGTGTTTCCTCCTGTGTTCTGCTCTCACCTGTTACCTGCTGCCTTCTCATTTGTCTTTGTCAGACTGTCTGCCTATGTTCCCTGTCTACACCACATGTTTTCTAAGCTCCTCGTGTCTGTTGGATTTCTGTTTTGTGAGTTGTGATCAAATTTGTTTTATGAAGGTTTCTAACAGGGTGAGATGCCCCAGTATCTGCAAGGCAGCCATAATAAGAACTGTTTGACTTCTTTAAATACTAAGGAAAGATGCTTTAATGTTTCCTTTATTATCTCCTTTAGCAGAGGCTACACTAGAGCATCCTTTATGAAAGGAAAGCAGATAATGCTGTTGCTATATTGCAGACTTCAGGATTATCAATATTTAGTTTTACTTCAGTGACAGAAAGCCTGAATAAAGTCAGAAGTTACTCTGCATCACATCTGCAGCAGGACGAGAAAATATGAGTGGACGAGTGGACATAATGAGCAGCTAATCTCAATGTGACAAACATTTCATTTCACTTCATAAGTGATATGTTCCTCTTTATTTAAAATGACAACCTTGGTAATGAAGTGATATTTTTCACTCTTTTGTATGACATGCGTGAAACACAATAAGAACATGTTGGGCAATGTTTCTAATTTACATTTTTTAGACCATCTTCAGGACTAGTTTTAACCCCAGCAGATACATGTAAACAACATCCATCATCTCATTATCAAGCAGTCTCGTATCAGAGCAGTGAGATTCTCTGAGCATCATGTTTCTTTGTTCCAAAGTACTTATGAATCCCCCTTCACCCCTTTCCTTCACCTCATGATGTTTTCCATTGAGGGCAAGGAAAAGTGATTAGGAATAGATGTATGAGGTGATTTTTTTTTTTTTTGATTATTCGGCTACAGCCCTGGTTTATTTTGGACTTTGTATCAGCCAATAAACAGCTCGCCACAAATATTTATTTGTGTTTGACACATGATTGCATAAAAAATATACAGTTAAGTGTTGATCCCTAACAGAAACCAGGACTGTATTTTTCATACCAAGTTTTGTCAAAGTCTCATTTACCCAGAACTCATTACAATATTGTATTATCTTAAGAGCTGAAAATCTTTTTCAACTGATATATTTAAATGTCTAAAGTCTGTGTATGTCTGATCTAAACCACAGTTGAAGTCTATCTTTGTGAATCTGACTGCTGGTGTGTTAGTAACAGTGTGTGTTGGCTGACCAGGTCGCTGCCGGTCTCGTAGTAGCAGTCCAGGTCCTGCAGCAGAGACTCGTTCAGGCTCAGATCCTTCACCAGACCAGAGGCAGCAGACCGGTCTGCAGCCACGGCCAGCCTCATATTCAAAGTTCTGTAGGGAAAAAAAACACAATAAATGAACATACTGAGTCTATGGAAATGCTATGTATAGTGCTATGAGCTTAAACATTCAAAAATGACTTAATATTATATTATACAATTGCTATAAATAACTGAGTCCAGCAGTTTACACTCTGTATACTTATGTTATTTCTTAGCCAAAGAATGTGTATATCTCTTTTTCTGGTTCAGCACTGCAGGAGTGCACGGATGATTTTTCAAATATAACTCTATATACTCACCAGCCACTTTATTAAGTACACAAGTTCAACTGCTCATTATCCCAAATACCTAACCAGCCAATCACATGGCAGCAACTCGATGCATTTAGGCACGTAGACACGGTCAAGACAACCTGCTGAAGTTCAAAACCAGCATCAGAATGGGGAAGAAAGGTGACTAAGTGACTGAACGTGGCATGGCTGTTGGTGTCAGACGGGCTGGTCTGAGTATTTCAGAAACTGCTGATCTGCTGGGATTTTCCCACACAACCATCTCAAGATTTTACAGAGAATGGTCCGAAAAAGAGAAAACATCCAGTGAGCGGAAGTTCTCTGGATGAAAATGTCTTCTTGATGTCAGAGGAGAATAGCCAGACTGCTTTGAACTGATAACAAGGCAACAGTAACTCAAACAAACACTCGTTATAGCCAAGGTATGCAGAAGAGCATCTCTGAGTGCACAACATATTGAACCTTGAAGCAGAAGACCAGTGTGGTCTGCTTTTAGAGCCAGCCCCAAGTGGACATTAGAGGAACTGCAGTTTCTGGTGTTGATGCATTGGCTTAATTTTTCTGGAAATTTAAATTAGCCTCTTACTGGAATGAGCTTCTCTAATTCCAAAACTGGATATAGGATTTCCCAGGAAAATTCACACTTAGAATTTCCTTTTTTTTTTTTTACAGCAAACA
>VUQS01011823.1:11292-22353 GCA_015108495.1 Heterochromis multidens
GGTTTGTGGGTTGTTTTTTTTTTTTGGGCCTTTTTTTTTTTTTTTTTTTTTTTTTTGCCCATGTGGAGGTAAGCAGGCTGGATTTAATTGAGGCCAAGTGGATCATACTTGCATTGCTGTGACAGTATTCTTCCACTCTGACACAGTGTAGAGTCAAAGAGTTGGCTCAGGCACCAGTTTTCCCTCTTTTCCCCCAATTTCTTTGTGGTGCGTCACGTTTTATGGAGCTTCTGTGTAAAGTAATTCAAGAGAGACACATCAGATTCCTGGAATACCTCATGCTGTTTCGCACTGTGTCTGGAAAACGAAATCATGTAGTCATACTATCCCCTGTCTCCTGGATTTATCTGTGCATTTATCAGAGCTTTTGCAGAGAGGGACTGAGGAGTTGACTCCAGCCTGGACAGGAGATGTGTGCTGTTCAGTGTGAGCGCTGGAATGTGGTCTGGACAAGTGGAAATTTCTCTCTCCCGTGTTAAAACGGCCACGACTATAGCAGCAACAATATGAAGACTTTTCCATATTTGAGCAGCTGTGATGTAAGCATGGCAAGGCTGACGCCCAGATTGAACAAAACTTTTCCACAAAAGAAATATGATTCCTGTCAGTCTGTGGAAGTGAAGAAATATCTTTAAGAGCAAACACATTGATAACCAAGAAACCGTTTTAGTCATAATCTAGTTCATAGAGACTTTACATGACATGTTCTCTAAAACTTGTGTTTCCAAGCAAAGTGCTTTGAATTTTTTTTTACACAATGATATTAAACTGAGAGAAGCAAGTGAAATCCTATTTATTACTCGCATCATGGATGGTAATGTCACTTGTATGCAGGTAGGTCCAAGGATTTGTCCAAAGTGAAATATCTAAACAGCTAAATACATACATGTACAATACATGTATTAATGGTGATCAGAGGGTGAAACCTGCTCAGTTTGTTGTTCACTTTTCAGCTAATGCTGTAGTGCTACCAGGGAATCTGGTACAAATATTCACAGTCCCTGCAGGATTCATTTTTTTTACCTTAAAGCAGTGACAGTGACCTAAAACTAAAGCAGTGAGCTGAAGGATGCGAAATCACTCTGCAAGATTTTGATGCTTTGTACAGTACTGTGCAACACTTTTGAGCCACCCCTCATTTCTTTATATTGTGCTTCCAAGGAGCCAGACTCTCTTGTAATTTTTAAAAGTGATCTCGAGCAATAGTTCTCCAGGCCAATGTCCAAAGTTTTTCTTTAGATATTGGCTGCTTTTTCACTCATTTTCAGCCCAGTCCTTGTATCTGACGGAATCAGAGGAATCTTTTTTGTTTGTTAAGCCACTTAACACTGACCTATGAATCAAGTATAAAAAAGGCACCTAACTCAACTAATAACTGAAAACTTGGCATCTTTCAGCATGGTGTGCAGTGTGTCCTTAAAATTTTTTAGAAAACTGTACAAGTGGAGGACAAAAGAAGTGCCAGGCCTAAAAAACTATCTACAGCAGATGAACAGTATCTGAAAGTCATGTCATTAAGAAATAGGAAAAAGTCCAGCAAAGACCTGACACAGGACCTGAGAGATGTATCTGGCCCTTCAGTTGATCCATCTACGGTTCACCGAAGCCTCATCAGAAATGGTCTCAGTGGAAGGGTGGCTGTCAAGAAGCCATTCTTAAGGAAGGGAAACAGGGAGAAAAGGCTGAGGAATGCTAAATTACACAAGAATTGGACTGAAAATCAGTGACAGCAGGTCTGATGGAGTGATGAATCCAACTGTGACATTTTTAGTTCAAATTGTCATCAATATGTAAGGAGGAGGTCAGGAGAGAGGTACAACAGTGAGTGTCTACATCTGCCATGGTTTAGAGCTGCACTTCAGCCAGTGGTGTTGGAGATCTTGTCAAAACTGATGGAATTATGAATGCAGAAAAGTACCAGTAGATTTGATCCACCATGCAATACCATCTGGAAAGCATCTGATTGGCAACAGCTTCATTTTTTTCACCATGAAAATAATCCCAAACACACTGCCAATGCAGTAAAAGCATACCTGGATAGAAAAACACACAATTGAACACTATCAATCATGAATTAGCCTGCCCATTGCCCGGACCTGAACATTATCGAAGCAGTGTGGGATCATCAGGATAGAAAACAGAACAAAAGGCAGCCAACATCCAAAGAAGAGCTTTGAATGTCCTTCAAGAAGCCTGAAGAACTATTCCTAAAGACTGCTTAAAGAAATTAGAAGAAAGCTGCCTAAGAGAGTTCAGGCTGTGTTGAAGAATAAAAATGGTAAAGCTTGTTAGAATTGTACAGTCTCTGTTTTTGTCTTATATACTGTATTTCCATTTATGTAAATTGATTTAACTATTTCCCATTTTCTTAGCAAAATATAAAGAAATGAGGGGTAACTTAAGACTTTTGCACAGCACATTAAATATGCATATAACAGAAAGGTAAGACATAGATTAGAGCAGCTTTAAACAATTACTCTGTTGTTCCAGGATTATACCACAGTAGCTTTGTTTGCTCAAAGGCTTAAGCTTCTTTATCTTTAAAAATACACTAGTTCATAAACATCAATTATCCAAAATTAAATCAAGTAATAAATAGAAATAATGACTCTGTTTGATCTGTGCAGGATGTCATTATGCTTCCAGACTGGGACAGACAGACAGACGGAGAGGCGACCACCCAGATGTTCAGACAGAGCAGATTGTCTCAGTCTGAATAACCTGGAGCACATGAATATAAATAACCTGAACAGCATGCTGCTCATTTGTACTTTATATTTGAGAACAATCACACACAGGCAGACATTACAGAATATCATTTTTTTTTATAAGTATGTAGCATTCAGAGTCAGTACCGCTTAATATACACAATCAATATGGAAACATGTACCTGCTTTCTTCTTTTATGCATGTTTTCAGCTCTGAAACACCAGATTAAGAATTTACTAAGAACTGAAGCATCCGTGAATTTACAATGTGTCAGATGTGCTCTGTTGATATGCTTGCATTGATTACATGTGTCATAAATGAATCTGCATTTTACTTTACAGTTCATAAAACTGATGAAAGCAAAGAAACTTGAAATCCTTCCAGGCATTGCAGGCAGAAAAAAATCTGTGTTTGCAGCAACATACAATTTGCCTTCCTCATGGACTCCACATGGTGTCTATGTAAGTAATCACAGGACTCTGCGGGGGTTGAGGCAGAGGCGTTGTTATCAGTTACGACAGGGATAAAAGTATTGCAGAATACATATTGTTCTATTTATTAAAGTTGAATTTTAGCATTCAGAGTCTGGTAAATATTAAAGAGGGTGAAAGGATTTCATGTGAGAATAGCTGGGTTTTTGAATCACGACATTGAGAAACCAGTGAATGAACTTGTGCTGATCCCATTGCGTGCTATCTCTCCTGAACCTGAACCTGAACTTGAAACTGAACCTGTGTATTGGCAGATGAAAACTGTCTTTTTGATGATCTGAAAAATATCCAAAGGCAAACTCGTTTGAAAAACGTATTTTATCCCCGACACTTTTAATCTTAGCTCAAACTGTTAGAAGATAGAAGGTGATATGATGCTATTTTTGCTGCTTTATTGGTCCTTGAAGTTTATATATCTTATACTTTGTCAGAATTATATATATTTTTAAGAGGTATTCTTTCAAAATAAATGGTTACATAAAAGCAGTACACATACTGTGGTTGCTTTGACTTAAGCGTGCTTTTTTTGTCCAAGTCTAAATGTTTCTCGCTGTTGCTAGCACGGAGGGATCCAATATATCAGCCTTTCTGACAGCAGCTGCTCAGCTCCCAGACAGCCCTCTGAGCCTTCTCTCTCCTCTGCCTCTCCTCTTTATCAGGCCTGCTGTTGCCAGGCTGCTCTAGATTCTCATCTTTTTCTGGAATAACTAAGAGAACGGACCTCGTGTTGCACAGGAAGTGGTTCTTATCATAGCTCAGTCTGGGCTTGCGTCCCCTAAAATGGGCATCATGACAAGTGGAAATGGCTATTTCAGGATTTCCCATGTGGTTTTGTATTTAGGGTAAAGTGACAGTAGTAGCCTTGTGGTTTGTTTTGGTTTTCCCTTGGCATGGGTCAGAGGTCCATGGGAGCCTGAAGATGAAGGCAAGTCAGTTAAATACAGTAGTCAAAGATGGTTCTGCTTTTTCTCTCTCTCACTCTCTCTTTCTTTTTCTTTAGGGAGGCGAGTTTATTTTACCTTTCAAAGCCCTCTGCTCTTCCCCACACGCTCTTTTCTCTGTCATGCCAAACTCTGGAGAAAGCGGTCTAACACAGGCAACCAAGAAACCTGCAGCACTCCGGATTTTTGCCACAGGTTGGACTGAACTCAGAGGCAAAGCTGGGCACAGATCCTGTGCTCACAAACTCACAAACACAAACACACATGCACGAGGGAGTTTCAGGCACATTCATTCGCAACTTATTAATCATGAAAGCTTCTTGCCTTTGGCTGCGGGTTTGCAGGCTGTCCATTGACCTCTTGTCAAGGCTGAGTTTTAATATAAATAGGTGTCACTTCTATTTTTACTATTTATGTCTGTTGGGAAAATAATTGTGACTATTTGGAGGGATCTTATGTTCTCATTAACCTTTTCGCTCCTGTTTCCACTGTAGGATCACTTCATAAAAGTGCACCCACAGGTGCAGCTGTGAAAATGCTTTATAAATCATGCTCTCCAGCAAGACTGTCCAACAATGCCATGTCCAAATTAATCACAAGGTCACATTTAGTCATTTTCTCAAGATTTTGTACAACTTCCCCTGAAAGAAGGGTGGTTGTTAAGAAGGTTAAATCCACAGTCAGTTTTTCTGTTTTTACTTTAGTCAAGGTTGCACCACAACACTCATTCAGAGCCAACATCCACATGATCTTAGCCGGAGTTCCCCGAACAATCAGACTCTAAATAGACTGCATTTATGTAGCGCTTTTCCAGTCTTATAGGCCACTCAGGGTGCTTTAATCCTACTTTTCAGCTTGCAAAAAAGCATCTTATTAAACGAAGTCTGGGAAACAAAGCAGCAATTAGAGGTGTTCTCTTTTAAATCGTCGCTGGAGAACGGTGTGTATATTTGCATGTGACTGTGTTCAAGAGCAGTGTGCTGAACCCAGCTCAAACAAACAACCTTCTTTGCCATCTTTAACACTCTCCTCCCATTTGTGTAGTGAGGGGTTGGGGGGGACGGAGCAGTTATTTAAAGCTACTCAGAGGAATGCGTGCGCGCTGGGGACTGCACCCACACCGAGCAGGACCCTGTAGCTGTAGCGATTAGCCAGGGTAAACAGAATAACAGGGACTCCGCCAGGGCTGCCTGCTTCCGTGGCCTCAGACAGTGCAGCCTACAGACATTACCTGTCACGCACTCCAGTGCTGAGTATCCCACAGGACAGGTATCTGACATAATCTCAGCAGAGCACTGTCAGCACTCTTTTACCTGCCTGCCCTGCAGTCCATATAGCCGCGGCTTTTAGATAGTCATTAGATGACATCATCTGCATTGGTGCCAAGATTCTGTCTGACTCTCTTGCTCTCTTTCCACAAACATATCTACCAGAGGGGCGTTATAGGGTAATGCTGGATTTGTGCCCGCTAAAAAGCTGTGCAGTGTGGTTGCATATTTCCATGACATGTGAAAACCACATTGTGCAAGGCAGGGTTTGATTTAGATTTGGATAATTGCGGCCCTCCTTACTCAAGCTGATCCCTTTAATGACGCCTGCTTCTGTTTCTCAGGAGCAGTTGTCGTTGTCATCATCCCGTTTCTGTAATGTTAACAAACTGTTGTTTTAGCCTGTGTGTGAGAGAGGTAATGAAAGCCTTCAGTGACAGTGCTGGACTCTGGCAAAGGGCAGCACCATTGTTTGGATAGCTGAAAGTGAGGCCGTCCAGAGTTTCTGGGGGTTGATGGAGTACCGGGAGCTGTACGGGGAGAGGAGCTGTGTGTACGCAGGTTTGTGTTTTCATAAGGCGGTGATTATGTCATTTACTCCCAGTGTCTGGCTCAGCTGCAGGAGTCTGACCCACTTCATACGTCGTTCCTTACTTCGCGTGGTATGTGGTCTCACAGTGCCAGTTGATGGTGGGTGTATTTGGGGACGTGGTTTCCTGCTTTGGAGCTGATGGTAAAGGGAAGCACGTCATATGATGATAGCCATTCTCTTCTTCTCTTTTTTAAACGGTGGCTCTGGTGGCAACTGTTTATGGGAGTCAGTGTTGTTTAGTCACAGTTCTCTCAGGTCAAGGAGAAGAAAAAACTATAACCAGAAATACTCATGGAAGTACTTTTTAAAAATGAAAACGGGGTCACAGTGCTGAACCTAGTTTTGCTCTCTGAGGCAGGCGGGGTGGATGAAGACTGAAAGGTTGAACCAGAGGCAATAAAAACAAAGTTGCAGTGTTTATGTCTCACTGTGAATGATAAAGTTGACCCATTATACCAAATATTTGGACATCTTGCTGTAATCTTTGTTGCTGCTGTCAACTCTTATATTCTGGATCTGGATTCGGGCTCAAACGTGGATGGATGGATATAAGAAATTGCTATTTCCAATAAAGTCTGACAAATTATGCTTTTTAGCAGGTTTAACGTTAGTTTATTTAGAACCTGATTTAGTGGCGGTGTCCTCAAGCACCTGGTTGTGTTTGTGGAAGCCAAACAACTGCAGCTGAATCTAAGCCATCCAAGCCAAGCAATAGCCAATTAAAAGAAAGCTAACCTAAAAGAAGGGTGGCTTCAAAGCTAAAATGGCTTGTTTTAGACAGTGGATGAACTGAGGAGCTGCACCATGCCCAGTATAAGAAAAATAAGGAACTGTGAATCATACAAAGCTACTGTAGTAGAGTCCAGGACTGTGAATATGGAGCTATAAATTAGCACAATAGATGCGCTTTAATAAACCAAGTGAAATCTCAATGAAATACTGATGAGGATGACTTATTATGTGTAAGAAAATATCCATCCATTAATTTTCTTCTGATTATCCAACTGGGGGAAAATATGTTTGAGTAAAGATTTCTTTATTTAATTTGTTGTAATCCCCATCATTTCTTCCGCTGAAGAAAAGTAGCATGCACCAACTGTACCATGCCTCGCAATTACTCAATAATAATTTGAAAACCAAATGGACTGGTTCTTATATAGCACTTTTCTACTCTACTGGAGCACTTTATACAACTTTCCTCATTCACACAAGCACTTTTTTCCCCACACACACATTAACACTCCGATTGATGCATCGGAGAGCAACTTGGGATTCAGTATCTTGCCCAAGGATACTTTGGCATGCAGAGTGGAGCAACCAGGGATCAAACTACCAACCTTCCAATCAGTAGATGACCTGCTCTACCTCCTGAGCTACAGCCACCCCATAATAGGAAAAACAACCCCTGGTGGTGTCGCAGTCTGTATTCTTGCATCTGTACTGGCCAACAAGATCAACAAGGGCAATGCTGACCAAAAACCCATCCAGGGACTGAATCACAGTGAAAGTGACTCAGCAAGAGTCATCACCAACTTCGGTGTCTGAATCTTGCAGACAGCGTTGATTGCTAATTGTAGTTCAGCCGGAGGACTGTAGTGAGAAAAAAGGACAGATCCAGCCATTGTATCATCTGTATGGTTTAAGATTATGTCTGCAGCAGCTTTCAGTTCAGTGAGTTGCAGTCTGTAGGACTGTAATTTGTTGTTTTTGTGCTGGGAGGGTGCGGCTGTGGCTGAAAAGACGCCGTGGAGGGAGGGGGCTGATGATGCGTCATCTCCAGACAGACAGAAGTGAGTGGGTGGGTTTTTCACAGGGTACTCAAAAGGCAACTCTTTCTTTCTTTCTTTCTTTCTTTCTTTCATATCATTAAATCTTTCAAATCTTTCAATCTTTGTGGTTTTTCGGACATATATGGTTTCTTTTATGTACATCTCGCTCGTTACACTGGGCTTGCTTACGTAGCAGTTGAGGAATGTACAGTCTGTTTTTTTCTTAAAGAAATAAGTGTCTGGGAATCACAATAATCCACTGAAACGACACATTAGTCTGTAGTCTGTGGATTTTACATCTCTCTTGTGTTGCTTTATTCCCTCACTTTAACATATCCTTGATGTATATAATAAATATACTGTATGTTCCTTCTCATTTGTACGTCACTTGAAATAATGATGATTAGAGCTCGAAAACAAAGAGTCTCCCTTCTGTCTCTTTGTGCTGTTCATGTCTTTCTTCTGAAGTCAGTGGTGGGTGGGAAAATTATAAGCTTCCTGACTCTTGGAACATATGGGGAAACTGGCATTCAAAATTAAATTAGGTTTTAAAAGCATAACAGCAAAGCATAAGGTCAACTTCAAATGCTTTCTTAGCTCAACTGAAACCATATTTTGGAAAGACAGATCTAAAATATCAAATGGCAGTGCAGTGAATAAAGTTATTTATTAAAAGCTCTATGTGGATCTAGTTGGCATAGATGCAAAATGAGTAATCTTGAAATCATGGACTGTTCTCAACTTCTTCAATTGTCTTTAAACGTGTGGAAAATATTGTTCATGATAAAGTAGCTGCCTTAGATGCACATATTCCACATCCCAGCACTCAGACAGCCAGCCCTGTTCATGCCTCACATTCATTTAGACCACCAAATAACTCTTAGGCACGTTTGATTTTTAATAACACACCACCTCTAGTCTCAGGAATGTGTTAGATCTGTAAAGACAAAGGTGTGGTAGAAAACAGAGGGTGGCTGCCTCTGAGACACTAAGCTAACTGACAGACAGATTCACTGAGTGACTTTGGATCATAAATTCTGCTAATGAACTCCAGGGTGATGATTTAAAGGGAAAGTCCGCTGGAGAGTAAAACCCTCTGTTAACCTTGTTGCTTTTAAGCTTTGTGCCCTTTTCCATTTGTAATGTGGTGCAGTTGCTTCACCGCAGCGGCATTCTGAGGAGGTGATACACCCTTGACTTAATAGCACTCTCACACACACAAACAAACACACCCACTTACAAACACAATGTGCAGAAAACAGCCTGTGCATGACTGGAACTTAAATGAAGGAGGCAGATGTGAAGGAGAGGATTCACTTCATTTTATTATTGCAAGGATTGCTGTAAGGGTGCTCTGAAAACAAACAGACATGGAAGAACTAATTTAAACAGAAATCCAACAATCAGGTCCTCCTGTTGGGCCTTTGACTTGATATGTGACTCTGGAAACTTTCCTCACCCTGAATCTGAGCAGAAATTATAGCTCTAGACACTTCAGATTTCATCCAGTTGCTTCTCACTTCTGTCACATCATGAATAAACATGAGTCACACAGTGCCACTGGAAGCCAGACGTGCGCATACATCACACTGACTCCACAGTGTTTTAGAGATGATGTTATATGCTTAAGGCCATGAGCTCTTCAAAACATTCTCCATATCCTTTCGTTCCCCTCAGTCTGGTACAGATTGAACACAGATACAGCAATCTAAAGAATGCCGTTGCAGAACTGCTCCAGCTTTTTTTTTGTGTGTGTGTCAAAGTTTTATCTGACCCTTTTATTCATAAGGCTGATGAATGCTCAATTTTCTCTCATATAGACTTCTTGTTATAATAGACTTGATATGCCTAAATGATGCCTTGAGTGATAAAGTTTCCTCCTGGAGTGTGTTCTGCAGTTGGTTGGTTGTTATGAAGGCATTTTTGTTTACCATGGAAAGGAACAATTGCATCTTGGTTGCCTCATTTAAAATCTACTGTGTCACTGTCCAGACATTTCCAGACCTAAAGGTATATACAATTTTTTATTAGCATGGATTTATAAAAAAGATGGCCCTAACCAAAGTAGCCTACTTGTTTTGCCACCCAGCAGCCATCATTTCAGTATCTCTGGGCAGTTATTTTGGAATTTGGTTTATGAAAAGAATCTAAATGAGTAAGGAGAAAGCCTCAGCATTAATTCTGGAGCCAACATGATGTTAGAGGAGCCTCAAGTTTAGCATTATTGCTGTCACCATCTTGTTTTTAGGAGCTAGAAGTGACGATATTTGGACAAGAGGGTGGCACGCCAACATGACGTAGACTGTATGGGTGCACCGCACAGACACAGATACCTGCTAATTAGTGTTACGTACAAGTGAAATGAAGCACTAACATCCGTCCATTGAAGTGTCTGTTAGTATATTTAACTGAACAGCAACCTATGTTATTTGTCAGATAATTGTATAATAAAGCTCCAAAAGGCACCAACAGGACAGACACTGTAAAGAATTTCAGTTTAATGATTGGAGGTGTCGCGTAGCAGACAGCTAGTGGCTACAGCCTCCTGTGACTGCACCCACATGCTACTCAGAGCAGGCATGACTCTAATAATTTGTGTCTTTAAGCCTTAATACAATTTAATGATGGAGTTCTAAAAAAAAAAAAACAACAACACAACAAACACCCAAGTTATGGAGATGTAAAAAGATGTTAGTACCGGGATGTAAATAAGTTTATTTCTGCTGTTAAGTTGGGCATTTTAACATTATAACATGAGGCTCTAGGGACTGACTAACTACTAACTGGTTAACTTTGATCTTTAATCTAGCTTTCTGCATAAACCCCCGTGAAATGTGTTCTATAAATAAATATATGTGTTTTTTAAATTATATTGTACTACTAAATGCCTACAGCAGCATGTAACATGTAGAGAAGAACATATAAATTTTAACTTATGTAAGTAGTAGTTGTCAAGAAGCCTGAAAAGGAAGGAATACTCTCTCCTACAATATGATAGTTGACAATATTTCCTACATCTACAGTCTCTCCTGCTGTTTAGGCATGTCAGAGAGAGTGGACATTTTAAAATCAAATTCTGTTTCTTTTTTACAAACTACAGTTTAGTCAGCGCTGCAGGCTCACTTTGCTCTACTTCAGAAGTATATTTTACAACCTTTCAGGGGTGGAGGCACAAACAAGAGAGCAAATTTCCCCAAAAAACTCGACTAGCCTTTATGCCAAAGCTACATAGAAATGTCATTTATGTATGCTGTGATTGACTCTTTTTTTTTTTTTTCCTTTTTTGATGGG
>VUQS01011827.1:19584-37566 GCA_015108495.1 Heterochromis multidens
CGACCGGTATTAGAGAGGAAAAAAAAAAAAAGAGGACTACTTAATCATTATCATCTGTGGAATCACTCAGAATCTCCTGGCAATGGGCAAACAGATAAACCTGGCAACATTGTTAAATCAGGCACGCAGCAAAGTGCTTAACTGAGTGTGGAAAGGTTCACATGAGAAAGCTTTAGAGTGCATACAGGGGACTTTTGAGCTTTGTGTAAGGTTGGAAAAAAATGCCCATGGTACGCAACTGATCAATAGTGATTGACCTGTGAGAAAGCTTACCCAGCAAACAGCTGCCTGTGATATTTACAAGCTGCTAAGGCTGACACAGTGCTTCAGCTTTTTTCAGCTTTTTTTATGGGTTTGGATTTGGCTTTATTTCACAAGGTCATTATACTATATTATCACCATTTTAAATTTCAGAATATTATAAATACAAGGTTTTCTAATAGGCATTTTTAGCATTTGGAAAAGAACCAACACGTAGTAAAAATGTTTAGAGCAGTTGACCTCATAGACACGTCAAACTGGTCACCAAAGGATTGATCAAAGAGCATGTAAAATGATTACAGTATTAATGACCCAACTTTAACCACACATCTTAACAGTGTGACTTGACTTACTCTTAACTGACTTTTCTTACTCACAAGTTCCTGTTTAAAACAAGTGCAGGGCTCTTATCAGATTATTTGTAATAACTTTGAGCTAGAAGAGAGCTTTAATTTTTGGAATATTAAACATTTTTTGTACAGTTTGTACATGCCGTGTTTTCTACACCTGCCTGCACATACAAGGCTGTATGTTGACGGTTGGAAGCCCATCTAAATAACATACAAAAGGCCCTGACATGTAATAAACGGGGGCAGTGAAAGACATTCAATCTGCAGTGATGACAGTTACAGTATTGTAGATATGGCATTCAGTCTCAACAGAGACTGTTGTTACAGCTTTATAAGAGTGGAAAGATAAACAGCTGGCCTGATGTGGATTTTTGTATATGCATCTCTAATCAGGTGGATGACCAGATGAAGCTGCTGCAGAACTGCTGGAGTGAACTCCTCATTCTTGACCATGTTTTCCGGCAGGTGGTGCATGCCAAGGAGGGCTCTATCCTATTGGTCACTGGCCAACAGGTGAGTTAGGTTTATTGATTTGCAACCACGCAGTAATCACTACTCTATCTCTGTTTTCTTCTCTTTCCCCTCACTCCCAACCAGTTGCGGTGGATGACTGCCCCTCCCTGCCCCGATTCTGCCGGAGGTTTCTTCCTGTTAAAAGGGAGTTTTTCAATAAAATTGAATTGAATTGTTTATAGATAAACACACACACACATACACACACTATATGTATGTGTGTGTGTGTGTGTATGTATATATATATATACACACACACACACACACACACACAATTTTATTTTTTCTCAGAGCATGAAGACTCAAACAGTGAATAAATAAAGCACTCAGACACTCATGCGGTAGTGAGTGGGTGGACAGATGAAGAATGCAGCTAAATGCGTTATTTTCTTTTACTGGGGGTCTTTGAGGAAGTTGGTGGGAGATGGTGCCTGAAGCCCTAACAAGAAATCTCAATGCGTCAGGATGCTGTGTGCTGATTTATGTTTTGGTCTCACATACACAGACACACACACTCTCACAAAGCATGCTGTCTTTAAATACACGAACCCAAAGCAAACAGAGAAGACTCCCCCAGTCTTCGGTGATTCTCAGAATCGCATGCACACAAAGGCACAGTTTAAAAAGAGAGAGAGAGAGAGAATGTGCAGTCACAAAGGTGTGAAACTGCTCATCATGAATATGCCTGTGACCAATCACATTACTATCAGTGAGTTCAGAAGTCATGCATTATTGATTGTCTTGCACTGCAAAAACATTGCTTTTCGACAAATGTTTTACAACAACAGATTCTGGCGAATGCGTGTGCATTTGCGTATAGGGGGAGTCCTTTTAATTCCACGATTCTGAATGAAGACAAGGTCACAGTCGATTTTGAGCACAGGTGAAGATTTACTATATGTGGTAAGCAAGCAGTACTGCCTCTAGTGGGAACTACAAACTATAATAAATAGTACTATGATAGTGGTAACAGGTAAAGGAGAGTTTGAGTAAAAAATAAAGGCAAAAGAAGGATAGAAGCAGTGCATGATGGTTGAACAGATGGACGGAGAGTAAACTGGTGGAGAGAGAGAGTAAAGGTTGGAGAACATTAGAGAAGAAAAGAAAGTGAAAGAGGTAGAAGAAGGCAGAAAAGTGGTAAAAGTAGAGGAGATGAGGAGGGATTGGGGAGAAGATGATGAAGCGAAGCAGATGAGGCCGTTTTAAGAGGCCCGAACAGCGAGGTGGAGGAATAGGAGGAGGAGGGGCTGATAGTCAGGGGAGGTGCGGGATGGCGGTTTCGTTTTGCATACTTTGGTTAATGAACAGCTGGTGTTGAGGGTGTGTGTATGTGTTTGGAAATGTATGCATGTGCGTGTGTGTGGGGGGCTCTGAAACAGTTCATTATCTCCTATTATTCTCCGCCTGGCCAGGGGTGACAGCACAGCGATAATACGAGGGATATTTAAACCACAGTAGCAACATCACCCAAAGCAAATGCTACACAAACACAGTCAGGACTTGATTGGAGAATGCTGCACCATGTCTGGCAAAAGCCTTCTCTGACCTTAGTGCCCAGTAAGAAGCAAATTTGTGATTCTCCACATTCTTAAGATCCGTTTCATGTAGCTCAGAATATGGGATTGAGCTTAAGTACATGGAGGTAAAGTATGCTTTTACTACGTCTGGTCTATTGTCTGGGGCTGGGTCCAAACTGTATATCAATATTCAAAAGAAGTCATATATTTGTAGTTCTAAACTTTAGACAGAGTGGCTGTATCGGATTGGGACTATAGTCCCAATAGCGAAACAGAGGGCCATTTGTCCAAGAATGCAGAGTGTGCAAAATCTTAATTTTGAACAGATACTACAGTTTTACAAGGTGGAATTTTTTCTCTTTGGCAGCTTAAATGAAATTTCACAGCTGGTATTTTATACTATTGAATGGCCAACATGTCTCTGCATGCACACATGTAATATATTATGAGGAATTAACCAAATGATGCCATAACACAAAGCAGCCATTGAGGACAGGCTTTAGTGCATGCCATAATTAATCCACTGTTGCTCTGAAACTGATTGCACTTTGTCTTTAAGTGCATTGCGGCAAATCACCACATTTATTCTGAAATAAATTCACAAAGTTTAACTGGAGATATTGTACTTCTTTTATTAAAAAAATGTGACTGAAGGACCAGAGCTTTGTTCATATGAAGAATTTAAACAGATGTTTCTTCCCTTTTGCTTTGAAGCAAGCTGCTTCTTTGCTCTTGCCAGTCATACGCTCCATTCATAGTGACATTTGAAGAGAAACCCATTGAACTAGCAGATTAACTGCTACAGCCTGTCATTTGCCTTCTGTCCTGGCCTGTCTCATGTCCCTATGTTTGCTGTCTCTTGCTTGTTAATTTTTATCTTTTTTTTCCCCATTTTTTCTGCCTTTCTTTCTCTTTACTACTGCATGTCACTAACAGCAGTGAGAAATGGCCATGAGTGCTTGTTCTTTACCCTGTCATACGATCAAACACACAGTGGAACTTGTACAAATGTGGGCAAACATGAAATGACAAAGACTGGACTGATCTTTTGAATGATTTAACAAGGCCTCACAGTGTGGCAGTCAGCTTTAGTTTGAATTCTGATATCTGATAGCGTGATGCTCCTGGTGTATATTAAATTCAAGTGACCAAAAAAAAATATATATATTCACACATTTTTGTGCTTTCAAACAAGATAAATTTTCCACCTGCGTCTTCCACCTATAGGAGGACCCTTTAAGCACCAACCTAATCTCACCCTCCATATATTAATGTTCAGCAAAGATTGTATTCATGATAAGTTAAGATTTGAAGGTTTAATCATATATTTGCCCTCTATGTCTCTCCAGGAGTGATAATACAGTGGTATTGATTGATTGATTGATATGTAGGTCACCAGAGTCAGTGCTAAGTCTGCTATAGTGACATTATAGCATTTTATTTGGTCTCTCTTTTTACTTAAGGCTGGGAAGCAATAACCCAAGGCATCACCATCAACAGTCCAATCCTTCAATGAACTTATTTCATGCACAGTTGATTTTATGTAAATTGATTGACACCTTGGAAGGGGGGCAGTGTTTGCTTTTCACAGAGCCATAGCTCTTTCTGTCTCGAAGGTGTTAAGATGGAAAGACAGGGACAGAGGTGTTGTGACAAAGTGGAAGAGAGCAGTGTAGTAAAAGCGTGAGGAAGGAAAACGAAGAAGGGAAGGCAGGTGATTTAAAAAAAAAAATGGTGTATTGTCAACATTTACTTCCCTTTGACCCTTTTCTTTTTCAGATATGTAAAAAAAAAAAAAAGATGAAAAAAACGGGTTTCAGTCATCTTATTTACACAATAAATAAATTCCAAACTCACGGCTGCTTATAATTATAAATGGAAGCTCGCAGGGAACCTCTTCCTCACTGAGCTTTAGGACTGCGCACGCCAACATCTACCTTCCCCTGGAAACCCTCACACAGTCAATTATGGTAATGAATTGTCAATAAATATAAAAATTTAATATGGTCCTGCTTACAGTGAGTGGCGGCTAAGGACTTGCCTCCCAGACAAATGAGCTGCGACTGCAGATATGAAGTACACCTGAAAAAGGAGTGTGTAAGTGGGTGTTTATACGTATGGGTTATGGGACCTAAGGAAGATGGAGTTTTATCTATTTATCTATCTATCTGAAAGAACAGAAAGAGAAGTGAAACCTGGGTGATCTAGTCTGTTGCAGGTGAACTTATACTAGGTATGCTGCTTCCAAACCAAATCCTCTGTTTAGCTATCTATAAATAGCTAACATCTGGCTGTAAAAACCAGAAATTAATGACTGACTGACTGACATTGTGTTCTATTTGGTATCTACAACTATATTTTCAAAACCTCTGCTTAAACTTCATTCAGACTCACTTTGATGCACACTTTCTTATCACCTTCTTCCCTTGTTTTTTTAAGGTGGACTATGCAGTGATTGCCTCACAGGCGGGAGCCACTCTCAACAATCTGTTGAGCCACGCCCAGGAGCTGGTGGCCAAACTACGCTCTCTGCAGCTGGACCAACGAGAGTTTGTCTGCCTGAAGTTCCTGGTGCTTTTCAGCCTGGGTAAGTCAGACAAATCTTATATCAGTTAGAAGGAAAATGGGAATTGAGAGGAAGGAAGGAAGAGACCAGGAGTGGTTCTGAAAGATACAAAAACAAGTGAAGGTTGGAAAATGGATGAGAGGTAGGTGTGGTTGGTCTTCTTTAGGTGGAAATAGCAGGTCTTTTGATGAATACAACTCTCAATAAATCTAGGTTCAGTACACTGAAACCATACAGATGATATAGGACTATGGATGGATGAAAGTTTAGATTCACTATAGGCAGGTTTACTTTTTCTATTAGCCAGCTCTTGCGTATAAATCTATCACTGACATTGCCAGCAGCTAATCCCTCACCTGATCTTCTACTGCATCTTCAAGTTTCTAAAGTACAAAGTTCCTTGAGAGAGAGTATGTCAATATGAACTGCAATTACAAAATAAATATTGACATTTTCCTTTTCTGAAATGTAGCTGTTGGTCTTTGGCATCGCAGACTTGTTGCAACAAATGCAAATTAAGCATCAGTTCCTGGATCAACAATATTAGAAGTCATAAATCATAATGTGTGCAGGATTATGGAGAATGCAGTGTAACTTAAAACCATTACTCGAGAACTGAGCTGTATATGAGGAATTGGATGTGAGTTTGGAATGGGTGAGAGGGCAAGGGGTCAACGGGGGTTTTTATTTTACTTTTTCTCTCAGAATTTGCTGTAGAGCTTTGGAAAGGAAAGAAGGGATCTCAACTAAAGAAGGAGGAAGGAAGGGAAGGGGAAAATAGGAGGATGGTGAAGAGCAAGTGGGAATAGAACTGGTTGTGCTGTTTGAAGGCAGGTACCTGCCTGAAGTATTTTGGAGAGACAGGTGGGATGGAGCTGAGGCTAGAGAGTGCATGGGATTTGGGAAGGAAGGTAAGTGGAGGGATAAGAAGCTTGATGAGTTAAGGGACAAAGAGAAGAGTAACTTTGATGGCATGTGGTGTGTGTGTGTGTGTGTTCTCCTAGGTGTGTGTCTGTATCCCAAAGCTGCTCTCCAAGGTCAGACATTGCCAGGAGACTGTCATCTCTGACTCTTTCCTAACGAGTCTGCAACAAATGGCCTCTGAGGAATACACACTCATACACACACTGAACCAAACCTATTTAACATCCTACATTACTGAAGCCAATAATGTCAACATAGGGCCCTCTATGGCACTGAGAGCAACACTGGCATACATGGGATGAATATTTTCCTCATGCTTAGCTTTCAGTCCCTTCTGACAATGTGCAATTCACAAGAGTCATGCTTTCACTACTTTACCTCCTCTGAACAAAGAAAACAGCTCTAATGAACTGTACATACACACACATATATGTGATCAGGAAGAATTAATGTTTGTGCACATTTGTAAAGAAAGAGACAGGGAATACAGGGGGACTCAAGTGTGTGTGTACATCTGTGTGCATGCATGTGTTTGTTTCAGTTTTTTATAGGGTTGGGATGTTGCTGGGGCTCAGGGTCTAAATAATTTGGCAGAAACATCATCCATAATGAAAGGCCCACCTGAGGGATGTGTATCGCCCCCGGCAGTGCCTGTTCTCCGGCGTTGCCCAGGCCTCCCGCAAAAGAAGCCCGACACAGACGCCGTAGAGCTGGCTGAGGGGATCAGTGTTAGCAGAGGTGGTGTTGGTGGGGATGGGGGAAGGAGAGAGGCTCGAGCAACGTAGAGCCGGGAGATTATATTATGGGATTAATATCACATACAGCTGAAACAGAGTATATAATTGGCTGTAAGAAGGCTGAGATACAGATATATTTACTTTAGGGGATTAATGTGCATAATGTGCGTGGTAGTGGTAGAGCCGGTGTATGTATATTTATGTATCAACACATTATCAGAAGGGTCAAATTAATTTGCATCGCAGCTGTCTGCGCTCTACCAGCAGAGCCAATTAATAAGGGTTGTAGAGAAATGAGGCATAAAAGTAGATGTACACTGACTGCTGAACTAAAAGATTAGACGCTTCATCTTTATCAGCCTAATTTAATCTCTAATACTGGTCACTTTATTCTCTAATGTAAAAGGAATGTATTCATTATGACAGGTTTGAGACTAGGAACTACTGTTTGCACTACTTCACCGCTGTGGCTCTATTTACTTAGCACACACTACATTGACATGCATTTAAATAAGCAGGTTAAATCATTTTTACTTAAATACCATGTAAATAAGAAAGCTGGCTGTGATAATAATGTATGGGATTAATACCTGAGTAATACCTACTGATTCTGTGCCATGACAGCTTTTTGCAAAACTAATAAAGTGGACTCTATAGGTTTGTTTGCACTGCTATGCTTCTCCTGTCACAGATACTGCTATCATGATTGCTACTGCTGCTATTGCAGCTACTATCAATGCATTGCTACTATGATTATCATGTGAGCCCCACACCTTACAGTTGACAGCCAATGCCAACATACTGTGCAGTGCAATATTTTAAGTGCCCTTTATGGAGCAAGATGGAAAGCAAAAGCTAGACACTGGATTTTGTGTACCGTCACAGCCCCATATTTAACTGTAATTATAGTCTTTTTCAAACTTTAACTAAATACTTTACCTAAAAATGTTTTCATTTAACCAACCCTCTCTCATAAAAGTTACAAAGTTGCAGCAGCAAAAATATGCATTGAAGGAAACATAATTGCATAGGGAATTATTATATGGAAAATGACTTTAGCTATATAACTGGACTGACTCATTGGTGATACTGAGTGAATCAATGAAATGGTATTATTACTGACAACGAATCCAATCTTGCAGGAAAATATCAATTAGTAATGTCTGTTTATGTAGTTACAGCCCTAGTTTGAGATTAGGGGGACAGGAAAAGTCCACACTGACAAGAGATACAATGTGTTTATATGCATTTAATCAAAACCACAGTCTTTTCCCAACCTTAACCTTCCCCTCTCGTGCAAGCGGTCAGCTTGAAGTAGCAGGCTCAGGGCAAACAAGTAGAGAAGAAGAGAAAACATTGAGACACAGTAAACAATGTTTTTTTTGTAGAGAGCAAGAATTGAAAAAAAAAAAACATTGACATTAGACATCATATTACTAACTAGTACCAATACAATTTTCTGTTGTATTTTACTGTAATTGTACCTAGCTTTTATTATTTTGATTATACAGTGCTTTGTAACTACATGTCTGCGAAAAGCGTTTTATAAATAAACTTTACTCACTTACTTACTTACTTACAGCTGGTGATTTCCCATGTGAGTCATTCCCCTTCTCTTTCTGTACATGGGCAGTCAGTCACTCACTCCCTGGCAGAGGAGCTTTTAGTTAAGCCAGTTGTCAATAAAAACAGAGATATAGATGTCAGCCCAGCTGAGAGGAGACACTTGTCATGATCTGTATGTGTGTTTGTTTTCAGAGTTATACTTCCTGTTTGTTTTTTTAGCTTATTGCTTTATTTTATCTCTTTCTATCACTGTCTCTCACTTTCCCCTGTCACTCCCTGTCTTCAGTGAAGGCTTTTACCCTCTATCAAGGAGAAGATTATCACTCTGAGATCATTGATCTCCTAAGTGTTTGTAGGACTGTGAGCAATGATTGTATGTCTTGGGCATTGAGCAAAGGACACACATAATGGCAGAGAGAGTTTGAGGGCTGTCCGGATCAGAGTTCAGAGAAGGATTACTACGAGTCATTGAGTGTCAGGAAACTGTTAATGGGCCTTTGATTTCCTTTAATAGGCTTAAAGACCTAACAGAAAGACTGACCGGCTGTGAGGGTTATAGACCACTACCAGAGATGAAGGGACAAGTTTGAATTCAAACTGAGTAAAAATAAAGGTTCTTGTCTTTACATTTTAGGGGGAATTGACTTTCTGCTGCTGTGGTAGCTGCTCATACTAGACTCATCCCAGGTTGTGGAGGAAAGAGATTTTATTTTGAGAACAAAAGAGAGCCTCCTTTATGTTTAAAACCTGGCTTTTATCCTAACTCATCAGGATGTGTTCCTGGTCCATCATGTATAGTTTCCATACTTGGAAAGCAGATACAGTGACAGAGGTCACAGAGTGCTCACCCAGCAACCAGTTAACCCAGCTTATCGGGTCAGACCTCATCAGTTGTAATTCGACGAGACAGGTGCTGCCAGTCCTTGTGAACTGCGAGGAGAGCCAGAGTACCTGCCAGCACAGGGTGGTAAATGGTCCTAGTGGAGAGAGCACATTTGTGGACATACCTTATACTGAAGCATTAAGCAGGACCAAAGCAGTAAAGTGCTGAGAATGTGGTACTGTGCTCACTTTGTAAACTTAATTTACACTTTTTTTTATCATTCATTAGGTTGCTTTAAATCCTTTGTATTTATCATTATAATATATCATGCATAATTATACTTTCTGTGCAATATAGTCTTTTAGCATGGCTAAAAGTGATTATTTTTTCTTCACTATTTGCATGTTTGTGTTTTTCAGAGATAACTGCTAAAATTGAATAAATTAAATGAAAAGAAATTAAACAACATAGCCAAATAAAAGCCAAATGGGCTTGGCTATAATGTGTCTAAAACAGACACAATTATTGCCATTAAAACAATGGTTGAAACTAGCTTCCATTTTTCTCTCAGCCATTGTGTAACTGAAAAAATATATATTTGTTATCATTTTAAATTATATAGACCAATGCTATTTTCGTTTTCTCTGTTAAAGTAAATGCACAAAACTTGGTGGTAGTTCTCTTAGTGATCAGAAATGGGCAGTGTTGTCCATTCATAAGAAATCAAGACAGGACAGCCAGTGATTCAAGAGCTGCCTCAACAACTCAACACATTAGCCGTCTGTCAAGTGATTAGTCAGTCCCTGAGGCTGGAGTTTAGAGACGCCCACCCATCAAGCCTTTCCCACCCTCCATCCCTCTCCATCCATCCAGCCCTCTGTATTGTCTCTTGTCTCATTGCTCTGCCCTTTCTCTGTTTTTTTTAAGCATCCATCCTTGTACAGCTCAATCTATCACAACTCTATCACCACATCCACCTCCATTGGCCCTCATTCATCTTAATTCACTATTTATTTCTTTACTTCCTCACCCAACTTTCACTGCACTTCTTTCTATCCCTAAAACACATTAACAAGCAATGAAAATGTGCTGAACTTTAGTCTGTGCTTAATTTGACAGAAAAATAAAGTAGTGTCCCCTGAAAGAAATTGTGCTTCTGTCTAGATGGACTAAACTTTGGAATGAATTCATATATAAGTTAATGTAATATCTAGTATTAACCAGTAACTGCTTTGACAGTGAAGTCATTTTATTAATTTAATTCACATTATAAGCATTATGACTCATTATTCCATCCTTCCATATTGCTTTTACCCATCCCTGCCATTTGCATTCCACTTTTTACAGCTTATCAATGTTCCCTCACCCCCATCCCCGTACAATGAAACATCTTTCATTAGCATGTTTTGTGTGCCACACAAAACATTTTTTTCCTGTTTTTTTGCACTGTGAGGTCAGACATCAATCTGCTGACAGCCACACAAAAGCAGAAAACGTGATTAACCTTGATGAAAACAGACAAGTTTCTCTCTCTCTCTGTATTTCTTTATCATATTTGTTTCCTCACACAATGAGAGAGAAAAAAAGATATAATTCCCAGACAGGTACATCCTAATTAAGCAACAGCCGAGGCTGCTCAAAATCAATGCACTGATCCCTGGCCAGTGAACAGGGGAGCTGATAATACATGCCCCCTTACACACACACACACACACACACACACACACACGCACACACAGATGCACACACACACACACACACACACACAAACACAAACACACACATTCTCACACGCCCATAAAAAATGGCAAATATTCATTTCCTGAAAAAAACCCCAATCATTTAAAATTCATTCAGGGATTGATTAACACTGAGAAGCAGTGGCAGTTCAACATTTATTCTCATTTAGGAGCCATTTAATAGAGCATGCACAGTCATCTGTGTTTCATAAATTTCTAACACTTTAAAGATTAACAGGTAATCTTTTTCCTTTTTTGGAGTCAAACTCTGTGCTAGGCTACAAGTCAACAGAATAGCGCATCATGTGTACCTTTGGCCTGATCAATACACGAATAAAGTACAGTTAGCGTGTACATGGGTTATTATGCCCTAGTCTTGACTGAACACAAAATATGACTCTGTTTTCCTGTTCTCAGGAGTCATGTGGATCAGCTGATTCATAAATAAATAAATAAATAAATAATGAGAATTTAAGCAGTGTTGTTTAACAGTAACACTAACAAAGTAACAGTAAAAAAAAAAATCAAAATGTAGCGTAATCAGTTAAAACTTTGCTCTGAGTACACGTGGCAACCATAAAGCAAACAAGTAGAAAAAAAATTGTGAAACTGATAACTTAAAAGAAACAACAGAAACCACAGGTGTAAAAAAAAAGAAAGAAAAAACCCCCACTGTATCTCACAAGGCTGCTAGTATGAAGTACATGTGATTAGGTTCAGTATAGTAGTATAAATGTAGTGAAACACTCTCTAAGGAAACCCAAACGCTATATAGAAACAAAAATCTAAGCTTTATATATATATATATATATATATATATATATATATATATATATTTTTGCTGTCACGAAGTAAGTAAATAAGTTAATGATTTGTTAAGATTTTTGAGGACATGACAGCACATTGCACAATCCCTCAAAAGTCCTGACAGTTCATCTACTGCATGCTGAATTTGGGTTAGGCAAACTAAGACACATAATAGGATTCCAGTAGATGTACATTTTACCTCATTTAGGTTGTGAGTGATTGTTTTTCAGAGGCTGCACTCGTGCAAACACAAATACTCTGTAGCCTAATGTCAACTTAGAACTGTTAGTCAGAGATTAACCTGTTGGCAAATAGGCAATATGGGCTAAAGCATTGTCATAACATTTGCTCAGGTGCATTAATACCAATAGCTATTTTGACATGACTGATTAGAACAGTATAGGAATGCAGCATTAAGTGAACACAGTGGTCTCATTTTGAAAAACAATAAAACAAACCCAAAATATGATAGATGTAAGTAAAATGTGCAAAATGAAATGGGTAGGATTCCAACAACAAAGAAAATCTTGTGTAGTTGTTGGAGCAGAAGCCTTCTTTATATGATATGTCTTCCAGCTGTTGTCGTGTCATCATATCAAGTAGGACATAGAACAAATGGCTGAAGTAGGAAGCTATGTGGTATAGTCCCAGTAAGTATTATTCAAGTCTTTAAAAGGGCTCTAGTATTATCTACATATTCTACATTCAATCTGTGGCAATTAAAATCTGAAAACTGCACAATAGCATGCAAGACAACTTTAGAATTTCTGTTAAGAAGCTCCTTTGCTGGGGTGCCAGTGTAGCTCACTGGGCTAAGCAGGTGACCCATATGCCATAAGGCTGGTAGAGACCTGTCTTTAAATCCACACTGGGCCATTTAACGTGCGTCTTCCCCCTGCAATCCTCTCCTTTCTCAATAAAGGCTAGAATGCTAAAAGAGACTTTAAAAAGTACCTCCTTTTCACATACACACTAGCCTGAAGATGGCCAAGCTGTTTTCCAAATTCAACAAAACTCATCTCATAACTAAAGAGGAGATTTCTGTCACTAAATTTCTAGTCAGAATGTCTTCTTTAGAAGGAAATAGTCTACCAATCACCTTTTATTAGGTATTTTAACTTTGCCAAGGGGTTCATTTTTTGTTTTTTCACCATTAGTCTGTGGTGTGAGGCTTGCAATATAATGCAGGTTAAATGGTATTGCAGTTAATCCCGGATTATTCTCTCATCTCTTCTAATTTCATCATAAATTTTAAAAGATAAAGAAAATATCCTTAAACACTCTTTTTTTTAATGTTTTACACCCCAAAACAAAAGAAAGATGACAACAAATCTGGCACTGGTACTACCATCTGAGAGAATTGATGCAGGCAGTTTCACATGTGAAGTATTACAAGTCAGATGGGATTTCATCACACTAGTTTTTTCATGAGAAAAGGGTCAGATAGTGTGAGATGCATGTGTTTGAAATGTGGCATGAATCCTGCCTCAAAGTGTATGTGTTCATGGCCATGCAGACTGCTTTGACAAATGTTTGTGTCCCATAAATTAGTTTCAGTCACTGGATTGGTCCATTGACAGCAGTAATGTCAAATGCAATAGTGGTGATTGAACTCTAGGTATAAGGTTCGTAAAGTGCAATCCATGCACTGAGCGACTGCATCTAGTCCTTTTTCATCACTTTGTTTTGAAGCTTGGTGAAGTGCTCGGCAAACATGTGCTGATTGAAAACTATTGGACTCTCATCTACCTTTCAAACAAATCTTTTTACCCTCCATCTGTTTTCTGCAGGCATCATTCTGATGCAGGAAACAAACAACAACAAAAAAAAAGTTGTTCAAACTTGGTTTCCAACAGAGCCAAATCCAGCTAATCATGTTTGAGTGTCCTGACTTTTCTTTCATTTTCTTTCTCCTTATTAGGAGTAGGTGGGAGTGTGCCCTAAAGCAATGAACCTAATCCTTCTGTATATTTTCTGTCAATTTTATCCTAAGAAATCTAACATGGTGAGCAGTCAGCTCCTGATGCTGGCAGCCACTTTGTAGGGAATTCCATGTAATGAGGATGTCTAAAAGGCTTTCAGACTTTATCAAGCAATAAAAGCTCCAGCTCACCACTATTACCTGGAAATACTGCAGGCTGTTGTCATTAAGCAGAAGTTGCAGTGAGTTTTGGTGGTGGTGGTGGTTGACATACTGAGGATCACTGCCTCTCATCACTGATCCCCCTCAGCCTTATATTTTGACTTGGGTAAATTCTAATTTCTGGTTTCTCCAACCAAATCATCTCCAACCAGTCCTTAATTTACAGCTCAGGCTGCATTTCTTCTCTTTATCTGCCTTTTTCCATTATTGCAGAAATTCATATAACAATTATGTTGACACTGTTAAACAGGGACATTTAGACAGTCTAATGCTTAACCCTAGCCTAGACCTAAAACAGAGTATATTCTTTCCACACTTTTGCCATATGCTATTACGCACAGCACCATACAGCAAAACTGTTTTGTTTACTGGCATGTAGTGTCCTTTTATGTCTATTTGGCTGGTCATGCACCTCCTAATTTTTGCAACCTGGTACATGTGGTACCATGTAAACAGGTCTGTCTCCGCATATATCCCTGTGATATATCAATATCAATGTGGTAGCAGAAATTCACAGATGGCACAAGAAGGAGATTACTGCAACAAGTGGAAAAGTTTGGACATTCTGCTTAAACTACCAAAAAAAACCCCAAAACTTGCCATGTTTGTTGTTAAATTACATCTCCTATTGCTTATAAAAATAAATTACTTATAGCAGAGACTGCAACAATTCAAACATAAGTATAAAAGTTTATGGAGTTATGGTAACACATCCACGATGCGCAAAAAATATTGTATAAAGTACAAAAGTCGCTTAAAGATGGTATCCAAATGGTGAACATGTAAGAGAGTTGTGTTTTTTTGCTGTTTTGGTTAGTATCTATGCAATTATAATAGTTTCCCAAACTATAAAGAATTGAAAATAGACGTGTGATATATAAAAATAAAATCATGATGACTTTGATCAAGACCAAAAATATGGTAATTACAAGTTTTCAATTTAATTCCATTCAATTCAATTCAGTTTTATTTATATAGCGCCAAATCACAACAACAGTCGCCTCAAGGTGCTTTATATTGTAAGGTAAAGACCCTACAATAATAGAGACAAAACCCCAACAATCAGACAAGCAAGCACTTGGCAACAGTGGGAAGGAAAAACTTCCTTTTAACATGGCAGCCATCTGGTGCAACTGATTGGGGTAAGGGGAGGTGGACAGGATAAAAAACACAAGGATTTTAAGGATTTTAGCTAGTAATGCAGATTATTATACTTTACATTTTCTTTATTTATAGGCTACAGTGGATGTGATCTTAAATGTGAAATTGCAAATATTTCAGCACATTTATTATATTGTTTACTCAATACACAATACGGTTTTTGTACCACATATAGTACAAATATGCTACCCTCATATATATATATATATATATATATATATAGTATTAGTTCAAATTTTCTTTGTAGCTTTACTTACATTTGGAAAAATTAAGTTATTAAAAAAAATAAGTAAAATAAAAATGATTACTAAGCAGCAGCCTCATTGTAACAACATAGTAAAGAAAACTCTCTCATCATCTACTGCACGAGTAGTGTTTCAAAAGTAGTTAGCTCTTTCTAAATGTAAAATCATAACTTGTGCAGCCCAGCCCTTCACTTCTTCCTGAATATGATGACTGCTGCAAGGTGGCAGCAGAATTTAATGCACTTTAACTCACTGCCCTGCCAAAGCAATTCAGGACATTTCCCCTAAACTTCTGCGCCCCTTCATCAATACACTCACTAACTACCCTAGCAGTGAGCACAACCAGACAAATGCTCCTGTAAAAGTGTTTTTTTTTTGTAACCAAAAAAAAAAAAAAAATTCACCCTTCTACCTTATCCTGTGCTTCTCTCCTGCACTCCCATGTGGGGTGATTTAAGGCAAGATAGGCTATGGAGAAACTGTTCCCCTCTATCTCTCCCTCCTCCCTCCTTCTCATTCTCCCTCTCCCTTGGTCTTATTACAGGCTGTCAGTTTATTATAAAACATTAGGAAAGCAGAGGGACACTTGCAGTTACTGTCCTATCGATCGGCGAGGATAGATTCTGTGATTTAGAGTCAGCCTCTGCTCGCGCCCTCCACATTCTCGGCCTCCTATTAAGGCACCAGCGCTTTGCTTTGGCTATTGATGTCTCAACATTAACAGTTACAAGCTGCTACAGAAAATCAATGTTCAACTTTTATTACCTGCTGCATAACGCAGAGGACCTCCCGCCAGCTGGTACTTAGCAGTCAAAAGGAGGCAAGGATGGTCGGCCCAGCACATCAGGTGTTTTCTAAGTGATATCTGCAGCAATATCAATCATGTCTATAGCATACAGGGGCTTTCAGGGGCCAGTTGAGGGCCTTAGAGCTTCGAGGTAAAATATAGGAAGGTATAGAATGTCAAACTAATTAGCACATCCTTGCAAATATTAGCCTCTGTGCCTGGACAGAGACCTAAGTTGTTTATGAAGTTTTGTCTTACATTCTCACAATCTTCTGTTTGAAAAAAAAAAATCTCTCTAACACTAGCATCAGCTCACACCCAGTTCTAAAGTACACCACCTAAATGCCATCAAGCTAAAACACTGGATGATCCCCTCAACCACCATCAATCCATCCATCATCAGTATCAACCTGGATATGTGTGTTGTAACTGAGAATCTTAACCCAGGTAGGGTGGATCTAGAGCGGCTGAAGCCTCTCAAACATTTATGAGGGGCTACTGAGCAGCGGTATGGCAGCCCTTCTGGGACAAACAGCCCCTGGTTCTGTACTCTCAGTCCCGATCAATGGAACTCAAGTTCATTACACACACTTTTCAGCGGCGGCAACTGATTTTTTTCTTTCCCCCCCCCCTCCTCTGATCGTCAAGCAGCCCTCCACTGGGGCTGCATTACACTTGCTTGTTTACGTGGCTGCGTGTATAGGGTAGATGGGGGAAGGGAGCGTGTGCTGGTGTGTATTCGTGTGTAGGTTTGTGTGTGTGTGTGCGTGTATGAACAGGAGCTGCTCCCAGTGGGCAGAGCTTGAGGTTATCATTATGTACAGGTCGGTCCGCTGCAATGCTAATGCTAATGCATTCTCAGTGGCCACAGCTCGGGTCCCAACGCTGTGCTAGCAGGGCTGCTACTCGTCTCCAATTAAAGACTGAGGGATGTCTGTTTGGGGTAGGGGAGACATGCCTGGGCTATCTGGGGCCCTGTGGAGAACAGGCTCACATTAGTCAAGGAAAACAGACTCGGAGAACAAATTGTGCATACACTAGAGTGCATCAGATAATCCCTCTCTTGATTCAAGCATCATCTAGTCCCTGGCAGTGATTTTATGTGGTTTAATAACTGGTTTAGAGGACCTGTTGGTTTTATTCCTCAGGACCTCATCACACTGACTTCAGACTATCAGAACAGCCTGCTTTTCATACTTCTCATATTGTTACAATGACAGAATAAGTTTAAACAATGTGATAACTTTCTGCAGTCACAAAGCATAAATCCAAGAGCACTGTACAATAAGAAAGACAAATAGTCAACAAAACAGAGCTGGTTCTTGCAATCGAAAAAGCATCAATATTTCACTCCTAATACAGTCTAACAGTGCTGCAAGATGAGGACTGTGGGTCAGTGTGTGTGTGGAGTGGTTTACACTGGACTGACTACCACTGTCATAAAGTGTACTCATCAGACATAAAAAAAAACAACAACAAAGAGTTACTCAACCCTCTATGTGAACTTCCTGCGATGAGTGGCATATTGTTTTTGGTTACATGGACAGAGCATGTAACCATCACGTGTAGCACAAACACGCACACACACAAACACACAGATACATGAGAAAATGTGTGAAAAGACACACAATGAGATCTAGGTCAAAGGAGTGGCCTCTAAGTCTTTAAGTCTATTGCTAGTCAAGTGTTCAATAACACAAACGTAATCAGTTGGGCCCCCAGCTTTACACACACCAGCCTTGTCAATCATTTGTAAAGTTGTAAAGCCATTCACTCTTTCAGTTGATATCTCAGAAGGAGCTACACTATTATTACTGAAACTGTCAGGTAAAAAAAAAAAAAA
>VUQS01011827.1:38223-50538 GCA_015108495.1 Heterochromis multidens
GTTTTTTGTGGGTGTGTGTGTGTGTGTTTTAGTGTGTGTGTGTGTGTGTGTGTGTGCGTGTGTGTGTGTGTGTGTGTGTGTGTGTGTGTGTGTAACCAGAGACAGTGATTAAATATTTTAAAGCACAGATGATCCAACAGTTGCTGTCTCTTGTTCTCCCACCCTTTCTCTCTCTTTCTTTTCGTTGAGGCCCCCACCCACCTGTGACATTATACCCTCACTCTTGAACCATCACAGTTCCTTTCGTGCCTCTTCATTCTCGTGCTGAAACTTATTTTTAGCAGCATGGCGCTGTTAAACAGAAAGACACACACACATTGAGGAAAGCGATTCTTTATATTGTGTTAGGAAAAAATAAGAAAGTGATGAATGAGCGTGGCTAAAGAAAGGGGTCAGGGAGCCAAGAAGCAATCCATGATGAAACTAAATGAATCAATATGACTTAATCAACCGTCTGTTCTCACAGACACACCTACAGAATGCACTCATACAATAAATCATCAGAAAATAAATCTATGGAATGTAAAATAATACTCTGCAGTACCAGGCATTTGCTATTCCAACTCTTTGTGCCTGTGCAAACTGCCTTAGAGCATAAAGTTGTACTTTAGTGCCATCTGGCACTGATATCAATAGCTACTGCTGGCATTACACTGCAAGCCTGGAAATTCTTACAATGCTCAGTAACACACTCTGTGTTATTATAGTCTTAAAATTGCAGATAACTTATACAAAAGATAATACTCACTCATGTAATACTGACACAATAATGATAACTTAAAAAAGCTGTTAAAATGTTTCTTCACAGCAAGTTGTGCTAGACAGAACAAACTTATCTAAAATTGAAATAGAGAGCAGTCACCTTAAAGATCAACTCATTTCACAGTGATTATCCTGGTACACAGCTGATTTTTCAAGAACGATAGTGTCACTTTCCCAGATGTTACATTTTGTTCTGTAGAGGAACAAAATCTAACATCTGGAAATCCTTAAGAAAATGAATGTCCAGGTGCTTTTTTTTTTTCTTCCTCTTTAATTTTCTGTTGTTTTTGGAATTTCATTTTTACACTTAGACACTACTCCAGCGTGTAATGACGAACACAAGACCGCACAGTGAAACAGCCCTTTTATTGTTTGCTAAAGTTCATTCAGTAAAACTGGTGAAACCGTCAAACCGCAGCACGTGTGGACTAAGTAAGCATATTTGTGGTTTATCTTCAAAATTACTAATTTCCTCTGACTTCCTCGAATTGTGCATTTGAATGCTCTTACATTTGGCACAGGAGGAGCGCGCAGTAAAATCTAGAGTCCAGCTTTGAGAAGCAGCCTGCAAACATGTCATTTCACATTAGCTCTGAGTGGGAGGGGGAGAAGAGCCGCTGCTATCCAATACTTTTAAATAAATGAAACCCCAATTTGCACTTATGTGAAAAGTGCAGTCAACTTAACAGGGAACAAAAATCACACAGAGAACAAAGAAATCAAAAGAAGGTGTCGAATATATGTGGCACACTCTTCTTTAGTCAGCACTCTACCTGCCGGCATCAAAAGAGAATGGAGCAGAATGAAGAGGAGGGAGAGGGATGGGTGGATGTAAGAGAGAGTGCGAGGGGAAGACTGAGTGAGAGACAGAGAGGTGGGAAACTGACACTATGGATTAACTGTCCTTCATGCTGAAAATATACATCCCCGGGCGCTTGATGCTGAATTATTAATTCAAATTTGTCAGAGAAAGAATGAGAGAAATCTATTGACGGGGACACGGGCCCTTTAATGGTCTCATTAAAGGGGAGGCATCCCACACCATGCACCTTCTGTACTGCTGCAGGAGTTTTCGGGGCAGCGGAGGGTTGAAGGGGGGGCGGGGGGTATTTGACCCCCCCAATGATTTTCTGTCACTTTATCATAAACAAGAAAGGTTGACATGCCCCTCCACTCACTACACCCTCCCTCCACCAACAAACAAACCCTGGGTGTAATTAGCCAACGGGTGCAAAAGTGCACTGAATCTAAACGAGGTTCACATGCATGCATTGATACAGACAGACAGACACAGGAACAACACACACGGTGCCTGCTTCTACTGTTGCTGACAGGTACAAATGAAATACAAGGTAACGTCACGGGGAGGCTCAAGAGCCACCTCACAGGTACAGCAATATTGATTTCTAATTCATTCGATTTTTTTTTTTTCTGTTTCCTTTTCGCCACTCCATCGACATTTCCTCACACCAAACGCAGAGACTTTGCATCTGGATTGCTGTCTGTTAGTTCTGAACCTGTCAGTCAAGTGTTAGCATCATTAGCTGCGTGTAGCTACATGACTGGGAGCTGTTTGGTGAGGGGGTGTTAACGTTCTGCACAATCCACACAGCATCAGGAAGGTGGGAGAGCAGGGACCTGTGGGTGCATCACTCACTCTGAGGCCAGCTCATTGAGAGGCTTTTGGTTCCACCTCCGGGGGGGCAATAAGGAGCAGAGGTGGGGAGGACTGGAGGGACCACAGAGGGCTAAGCACCAGGTTCATTGCTGATTCAAGTCTCTTAGTATCCCTCTGGCAAATGGATTTTCATAATGCTGAGACAATGTGATTTTTTTTTCCCCCAGCAATATGATTTTTACCCCAGCAGGTCTGGAGCATGTCAGAAATGCAACTAAGGATTATTTTACTGACTGGTCTATTAATTTTTTTTTTTCTAACTGATTAACCATATGATCTTTAACACGTCCAACAAACTCATTTTGTGGACATATTTTTTGGGGGGTGATTTATTGTAATTCACAACAATATCATCGACATGCCATTCTATATAGATAAGTCTTAACTATCCCTTTAATATGTGTCCCCACTGATATTAATCTCCCTGCCCGTGCCCATCTGTTGGAGCCTTCACTAATGCAGCCACAGACAGGACCTACTAATTCAGGGTGTAAATTTGTTTTCCCCGTCACCTCAAGATAAACCCCCAGCACCTTCCAGCCAGCATAGGCAATGAGAGAAGCTTGTCTCCTTCCTGCTCTGAGCACCTTTTCTCTTATTTATTTTATCAGACCTAAGGCGCATTTCTCTCCCTTTCAATATCTCTCGACCTCTCTCCATCACCCCACCGAGCCCACCAACCCATCCTTGGGCGACAGAACTCAAGCAGCCGCTACCTGTTTAGCTTAACAACAATAGCATTGTTGTCAGCTGAGGTTTAGATCTGACTTAATATATTCCCAACTGGACCATAGCTGCTTAATTCTCTTTTACAGCCGCATGGCATTTGGCCCCTGGAGAGGAGAAAGTAAGGGTTTGATGAGTTGGCGGGCAAATTGAGCCTTAATGCTTTCTTCTGACAAGCTGACAACAGCATGTTCCCATTGGTGGCCTGTTTTCAGAAATTGTGAGACAATTATTATTCATTGCAAGCACAGAGGAAATTTGGCCTCTGGATATTGGGCTCTATGCTAGCTTAAGGGCATGAAGCTACAGTATGTTACTGTATGCTGGTGAAATAACGGTCACTGCTTAAGATAAAGGCTCACTGCTCAGAGTTTAATGAGACCTTTCTTATACCTGAGTATAAAGTATACATCCAATGATCCTATCATTTAAATAAATACAAAATAAAAAGGTAATCAAACTTGGCCAACATGGTTCTGTACCAGTGGGTCTGTTTGTTGTACTATTATATATACTGTTGGTATGGAGAGGCATTAATGAGTATGAAAAGTATGAATACATTTGATACCAGTTCACAATAAAGAGACATAAATTATTGTCACATGAAAACAAGAATCAAGAGTTTTAGGCAGCAGATGGGGCATTTTATTGTTAATGCTTGCTTATCTGTAGCCTAAGGCCATCAGTGTGCTCCAGCCTAAAAGGTGACCAGATAGTCGAACAGCATCTGAAACCTCTAATCTCTACACCTTTCCAGCATCAGAAGACAAGGTTGCATTTCTTGTTGAATGTTGAAAGTGACAGTTTGGCAGAGGTGAGAACGTAAGCAGGGTCTGGACTTTGCTTTCTAACTTGAGGCTCTCACTTGAGGCCCCTTAGTACCTACTGTGCATTGTTTAAACACCACAGTCTACCTGAGTATTGTTGCTGACCATACCCTTCCTTTTATGACTACAGTGTATCCATCTCTTGGGTGCTTTGTGCACCATGTCACAAACCTCAGATCATCTCAGACTGGTTTCTTGAATGAGACACTGTACTCAAATAGCTTCCACAGTCACCAGATCCGAATTCAACAGATTGAGGTGAAATGGGAACCACCAAATCTGCAGCAACTGTGTGATGCTGTGTGATGTCAATATGGACCAAAATCTCTGAGGAATGTCTCTAGCATCTTTTTGAATCTATGCCACAAAGAATTAGAATAGAATAGCCCTTTATTGTCATTGTACAAGTACAACGAAATTAAGACAAGTCTGAAGGCAAAACAGCATCCAAACCAGTAATAACAAGGTGTACCTGTGGCAGCCAACATTTCAAGTGTGAACATTCAAAATGAAAAAATACAACAACTTTTTGTGTGGGTTTTTTAGTATATCCCTGCCTTAACCACCATGGTTTGCAGCATAGTTAGATATTTTTGTCAGAGATCAATTTCAGTTGATAAAACAGACAATAGATAAATTCCTAATTCCTCCATATCCTCATCTTGCATTCTGTGATCAGATTGTTGTGGTACTAGTTATCCTTTTAGCCTTTGGAGTATCAGGTTTCAAAGATCCCCCATTAAATGTTAAGAGGCATATATCTGCAGTTTACCTCCATTATTTTTTCACTCGCCTCTAAGGTAGAGGCTTCGTATCGAGAAGGGAATTCCCCAAACGGGACTTGGAGGAAAACATGGTAGCTGAGAGCTCCAAGGAGCAGGGGAACATGTTTTCTGGCACGCACAGATAGATGTAATACTCTAATGTGGAAGGAGAGCATCCTGTAGAAGAAAAAAAAACACAAACACACACTTCCACATGAAATGTTGTCAGTGGAGTGTTCATAGGAGCTGAGGTGAGTGTATGTAGCTGTAGCACGTATGTTTGTGTACTTCATGACGTTATGGTGGTGTGAGGGTATTCAGAGGTAAAAAAAAACCAAAAAAACCAAACTGCTTTTCATCAAAGTTTATGTATCAGGGCAGAGCAACATAACTCTGATAATAGCCTACTTAAGTGCTACCATTAACCGCTCGGCCATTGCTCCTTGCCCCGTGGCCCTTATTTGCTTTGATTGCCTTTACTGCCCTGTGTTTTAAACACAGAGACAGTAGAGTTCTCCCAGTGATCATGTAACACTTCACATTGCTTATGATAGTTAGTAAGTCATTAGTCCTCATAAGTTTCTCTCAGAGTCAAAGGTCACTGGGTTCTCTTCTGTCATGCCCCCATCTCTGATTGGAGCCAAGCTGTAAGGCAGATTAATAGTTGAAAAAGTAGCTGTGGACGGTGTTGACTTGATAACAATCCAGTAGGGTGCAATAAAGAGGACTTAGCCAGGATGCACGTTCAACTCCTCGCTCTTTAATGCACCGCTACTGTAGTAAAAGGTGCTCCAGTTTTGATAGGCTCATATAAATGCTTGTGAAACTCCCTATTGGAAGAGCTGAGCCACCTAATTCCCGCCTATGCAGGAAGTAACCAGTTTGTCTTCCACTCACGTTTAATTGACCAAGTTTTACTGACAGCAGTTCCCTCAATAACTGTTTATGACCCACAGGTTTTATGTGTTGTTTTTGGACCTGGTAGAAAACACATGTTGTGAAGTTTTGAAAGGCAGTGTGTATGGGTAGCATGTGACTCAGAGGTTTATTGATTGAGGCCCTAAAAGTGTAATGTGAGAGAACATGGTGTTATTTTGGCCTGTAATAACTGCTGGCCAAACAGCAGTGCCTTCTCAAAATAGGTAATAGTTTAATGTAGAAATAGCATGTTAGAGAATATGGAGAGGGTAAAAGGTTTGTCAAGTGAGTTCCCCACTTATAGTATTTTTAGATTTTCTTAAACTTTTCTTCTTTCTTTTATGAAACATGACCTGTCCCCAACTTTTTAACCTTTTTCAGGAACGTAGCAACAGTTTTGTCTAATCTGGGCAGGGTTAAATGCCTCTCCACACTCTCAGCTAGCATGCAATCACAAATGACATTAAACCCCACCAAAACTGAAGTTCAACCAATGAAAGGGATGGTAAACTGTCCAAATTCAACACTTAAACAAATAAATCGCAGTAGGACACTCCCATAGTTACTATTTGAATGACAGGCCTGACTTAGAAGAATCTCATTTACAGCGGCCTGTTGCTAGGTAAACCTTGGCCACACACAATGGAAAGCACAACAGACATCCACAACAATCAAAGTCTTACACAATAGAACTCAAATGATGAACACAACACTATCAAATTAATAATTTGGAATAAAACAGTCTAAGTATAATTACAGAATAAAAAAATAAAAGTAAGAAAAAATGTACCAAAAAAAACTTGGTGTAAGTGTATGTGCCGTTTTTATTTCTCTGGTCGTATTTTTCCCAACACATTGTCCACTCTGTGAGGCATCTCTGTGATCAGAGTAAAATAATGGAGCAAGCATTTGCATGAGTGAATGTGCAGTTTCTCTGTGTGTCTGCGTGTGTGTGTGTGTGTGTCCCTGGAGCAGGTTGATTGTAAGGGTCGGTGAAAGAGTGTAAAAGCACACGCAGAGACATACACTCACAGCACAGAGCAGATCCAGTCTAATTAAAAAGCACAGCGGAGATTTCAGGGGTTCTGTGAAAGAGAGAATTAATCTGCGTGTGTGTGTGTGCTTTTGCATTAGGTCGCTGGCTTCAGCATGATCGGCCGTCAAATGAAACAATGTATTCTGCGGGACCTCGGGGTTTCCTTTTGAGTATTCGGACACGGCACTGCAACGAACTGTGGCTGTTTTATGTGAAAAAAAGTTGATAATTAGTCCCACAGTGACTGAAGGATGAGATGGAGAGAGAGAGAGAGAGAGAGGGGAGGGGGAATGAGGGGGGCACTGAAGGAAGAGGAGAGAGTGCTTAGCACATTTAATACTCCAACCTGCCACTGTCTGGGAATCACTGATCAATTGTTTATTTGTTGCTTGTTTTATTTCACCACATTCATGCTTTTGACTGACTAAATTACTCTTAGTTCACATCTTTGCTTTAGTGGCTTCATAGTGTAGTAACTTACACAATTGCCTAATAAGTGAAAGATCCCTGGTTCAACTCTAGGAGGAGACACAAATCCCCTTGGGGTTGTATCAGGAAGGGTATCCAGTGTAAAAATCTGCCACATCAACTAAGGGAGCAGCCAAAAGTAGCTATAATTTGGTTAGCAACAGAATTACAACAAAGTACTATTCAACCTTGGCATGTTTTTTCACTGGCTTTTGCAATTGAGGATTGATATTAAGCTGTTGTCATTTGTGCTTTTTCTTTTTTTGGAAACCTTGATTCATTGTTTTTTCCAAAGAGTCTCTGCTAATAATTAGCAATTAAAATGCTGTCTTATTGCCTCACTTTTGCCTAATTAGCTTGACAGAGACATTGGATACTAATTCTCTATAGTTTCTCCCCCAACATCCACACAAGCACACATCTAACTAAAGTAGAGACACACACAAAACACAGACAAATCTATCTGAGAAACCATGGTAATACCTGACATGCTTCTGCCATGATTTGGGCTCACCTTGTCATGCTTCTGCTGCTTTACCCAACACAGACTCAGAAGAGGCTCTGACATCCCCGAATTGATTATTAAATTGTTACTTGACGGTGTTTGCACTGCAGAAAACACTTGCTCTTACATGATTTTTTTTTTTTTTTAAATGCTACAATATTTTGATGCCTGAGAAAAGCTTCATTCTTTTTTAATACATATTTTACTAATCAGAATTCAATTCAGTTCAATTCTGAAATTGTGAGTAAAATTTCAATTTCTAATTGATTTTCGCTTTAATGTATGCATGGTATTCAGTGGTGGGAGAGGATGGCTAGCAATAAAGCTACAGTCATTTCGTGACAGAAATTATTAGACACAGAGTAGGTTCAGGAAAAAGTAAGTTTTCAAGGAATTTTGTGAGGCTAACAACACAGAATCAGAGTTTTTGTTCGACAACGTAAAACTCAAACATGTCTATTTTATAAAAAAGATTTCAGTAGGTTCAGTTTTGCTCTCTTTATGCTGACAAACTTTAATTTAATAAAATGTAAATATAAATGACTTATGACCCTACTGTTTTAACATATATATATATATATATATATATATACACACACACACACACACATACTTGATGGTGATGTTAAAATGTGTTGCATAAACAAGGTAAAGTCTAAAATTAGAAAAATTTCCTGAAAACATATATACAATAACAACTAACAAGGCATGTTCGTGTGTTTGTCTATTCATTTCTCAGAAAAAAAAATATTGCTCCTATTTGAAGAGATGTCGCTATAGCTATCTGCAGTCCATGGATAGGTACAATAACGCCACAGACATTCAGTCCTTTAAATAAGTGACACTTTTTGACGCTTGATGCAAGAATTTTATTCCTGGTAGTGCGTGCAAATCTTCCGAAACTCATTCGTGAAGAGGAATAAAACATAACTTAACAGTCAACTTGATATAAACAGCAAACATCCAAAATGATCGAGTATTTTGAGTAATTTCCGCATTTTTTCCAAACTTTCTGACCAACTCAGAAACTTCTTTCTGTTTTTCCCCACGTTTAAATTGTTTCATTTGTTGATAAAAAAAAGAAAAAGCTTTTTCTTTTCCTCGTTGACCTGCGTAGGACGTCTATGTGGAAACGCTTAAAGCACACTCAACAATCTACTGGGCTAGCTTATGTAAGGCTACATAAAGGCCTCTCTGAGGTGTTGGTGGTGTGAAAGACGGTGCAGGAGTCTGAGTGGGGTCAGACAGCTGAGTGGCAGCAGGAAAAAGCACATGTCATGTTTGTTTGGAGGCTCCTTTGTCATAGGCCACACCCCTCCCCCTTTTCCTGCCCTCCTCTTGGCCTTATTTAGCCCCCCGCTGTGTCACTCAGAGGTCAGGGTGAGCATCCACACGGTACATGCTGGCACACACACAGACACACACACACACACACACACATGCAAGCAACACATGAAAAGGCAGACACACACATACACACACATACAGATTGCAATAGCATGGTAGAGTGCATCATAGATGGAAGTGCCTTGAAGGACCTGCTTCTCATTCTCTAGACCTCATTAGCTGCTGATTTATCTCCCCCTCCTTCCTCCTAATGCTCTAGGTGGGTGGATGGGGTGTATGTGTGTGTGAGTAAGTTTGTATGTGTGTGGGAAGAGGGTGCTGTGTGAGAAAGAAAGAAATATTATGTGTATTTCCATGGATTAGTGTGTGTGTGTGTTTGAGAGATTAAGTCTGAAGGGTGGTATATTTTAGTGTGTGCGTGTGTGTTGGTCCGGAGGTGTCAACTATACACAAACTCTGTCATTCCACATTAGCCCACTGTGAGCACACTCGACCTGGGGTCAAACAGATTAATAAAAGATCACACACGCACACACAGAGCTGCTACCTGATTAAATATTCTGCAGCCCTGTGCTTCATAATCATGACAAGTACACACAGCGCTCTGGCTCACCATTATCCATTTAGCAAATTTTTTGTCTTGTCTTGCAATAATCTGCTTAAACCCCCAGTGAGCTTATTATTGTCAAGGAAAAGTGCTTATAGCTGCGCAGAAAGGTAGGATTTTAGAAAGATGCAAAACGTATTTTGCACGAGGAATTAATGGTGAAAAAAGGGTTTTCCTTCGAGATGAATTCCTGCACATAACGTGTACGCTTTATTTAAAGTTATTGCTATTATTTAAAAGATTGGTGCTTTTACAAACTTTTATTTCCACATAAAAAAAAAAAAAAACAACAAAAAACTAGAACACAATTGTTTTGATATGGAACAAAAAGTGTGGTAAAAGCATTAGGTTAAGGAGCAGCTCTGGTGCTAATACGACTACAACTCTCCTCTGCATAATTCATGGGCTCTTAGGGAATTCCATCTCTCAGGAGATGAACCTTTTTTGCCTTTACCTGACTCCCTCTTCACTGTAGTCCCAGGAGACGATTAAGAGGAAAAAAGAAGAGGAGGGAGGAATATGTCATCATGCAGTGGATTTTGAGCCAAGTGAAAATACGCAACAACCAAAGAACTCAACTTGATAAATGAGAATACTGATCTGTGTGTCTGTAATATGAACCTCGTAGAAGTTTATTTTTATTTTTATTAATTTTTGTGTTTGTGTGTTTCCACATGGAGACATTAAAATGTTAGAATTTAACTAACCTTTCTCTTGCTCCTTCCTGTAGATGTGAAGAACCTGGAGAATTTTCACCTGGTAGAGAGCGTCCAGGAGCAGGTCAACGCAGCGCTGCTGGACTATGTCATGTGTAACTACCCGCAGCAAACAGACAAGTTTGGCCAGTTGCTCCTCCGGCTACCCGAGATACGAGCCATCAGCCTGCAGGCCGAAGAATACCTTTACTACAAACACCTGAATGGCGACGTGCCCTGCAACAACCTGCTCATTGAAATGCTGCACGCCAAAAGAGCTTAGGAGGGGACTTTCCTACCCGTAGTGCAGCTGTGCAGTTTTGCTGCAGTCCAAAAACTCCAAATAATGCTTTCACCAAAACCAAACCTCCAGCTCACACTTGACTATGTGGTGACCTAGAGGATGGGGAGCAGAGAGTTTATATCGAGCTCTTTTTTTTTCTTTTTTTTTGAAGTTACAACTTGAGGTGGACAAACACATGCACAGACTCATGACGTGCACAGACACACAGCATTCGGATCCCTTTATTGTAGAAAAAAAAAAACAGAATAAAAACTCAAAAAGAAGAGTTGCTTTTCTTTAACCACAGACAGAAAAAGACAATGCTGAAAGGGAGAAAGAAAAAACACTTGAAGCAGATTCTGCATTTGACTCTACAAGATGATTTCTGATCATCTGCACAAGCAAGACTATCAGACTGTCAGGCTGCAACTTTAAGAATTAAGAGCCCACAAATGTTTTAGTGCTGGTAATGCCATTGAGAGGCTTTCTCTGCTGACAAAAAAGGAAGCTGAATAACACTGCCCACCTTTAAAAGAGCTTTGTGACTACAGCAGTGACTTGTTTTGGTCAATGATTCTCGTGCGTGCTCTCTCAATAAAAACGGGCTTTTAGTTGCTGTTTGGTACTGTAAGGGCAAAATGACAAGCAGTCAACCAGGCAAGAGACTCTTAGCTACCATCATGTCTGTTCTTTTGAACTCACAAAAGAAATGCCTGCCATGGCAGCTTGACCTAGCTGAAAAGGGAGAATGGAAAGTTGAAAAATAAAAGTCTAAAACAGGAACATTTGTGAATGAACAAAATGCTAAATGGGTGAATAAGAAGAAGACGTCTTTTTTTCTCTTGTAATGGAAGTCATTTGCTCCTCGTGGTCACCATGCAGTTCTCCTTTTTTATTCCATCTCCCCAAGTTATCTTAGACTATGTACCTCAGAAAGACCAGTGTTAAATAAATTCAATTAAATAATGTCAGCTTAAATAATTGTATTTATAGCCCTTTTTCCCACAAAAAAAAACACCCTTCCTTTTTAATCTTTCACTGAAACTGGAACAAAACAAAGTGCGGTTCTGGAGACGGAGAAGGATCAATCCTGCCTTCGTCCGAAAAGACCAAAGCCTGCTGCAGAACAGATGAAGGAAATGACAAATAGCTTAATAATCAGTATTATAAGAGAAAAAAAAACATTGTGATGTCACAGTTATGTGAGTCTTGCCTTATCTCATTACCATGCTAGCTAACCGTGCAGATGTGAATGAAAATATGTACAAATATATAAATATATATATATAAAGTATTAATGTTGTAAAAAATAAAAAAAAAGAATAATTCAGCAGTTGTTTACATTCATGTGGTAAAATGGGAGAGAACTGTGATGAAGCATAAATTGCAAAGCAATGATTTCCTAAAAAAATGAAATTAATGAAGAAAAAAAAAGATCCTTCTGGTTTGCTTTCTTTGGTGTGTGTACAGTGTTTTATTTTTTTTAATTTGTTTTGAGTAGTACTTAAATTATGTCGTGAGACACTAAAATCAAAGAGGAATCACACTTAAAATATTCATTTCTGTGTCTGCTGGCATTCAAACATTTGTTCTTTTTTTTTAGCATTGCTGTCTGTGTAAGGGTTCCGTTTAGCTTCCAACCTTTTATTTGTAAAACCCTTTTTTTTTTTTTTTTTTAATTTACAGTGCTTTGACATTT
>VUQS01011832.1:12184-43023 GCA_015108495.1 Heterochromis multidens
CATGCTCCTCTTCTTTCTCGGGTTTCTGCTGCCTGAGTTATTCAATAAGCATGTGATCAGTTGTGACCATCTTCCCGATGTACAATATACCTTACAATATAAAGCACCTTGAGGTGACTGTTGTTGTGAATTAGCGCTATATAAATAAATAAAATAATTTTCATCTTGTGTGTACATTGCTGTGGATCTGAAATTAAAGTAAATGCCAAAAGTCTTCTTACTTTCCACGGATCTTGGACACATGGTCAGAGATGCAGGAGTGGATGTCACAGTTCTTCCTGTAGACATCAGCCAGCAGCTCGCCGAAGTAACGTGTGTCCAACTTTGTCGGTTCTGGTATCTCCTTCAGCTCGGTCAACACGTCCCTCTTCAACGTCTTTTGGTGTGGATGTGGAGGTGGTTTTGACTGTATGACATTAACAATCTCCACCTCTTCCACTTCCACAGATTCCTCCTCCTCCTCTTCCTCTTCCTCCTCCTCTTCCTCCTAGAAAATCCAGGACAGAGACAGATTTGTAAACACTGTGTGTTCTATCTATTGCCTGAATGACATGACTTCGTCCTCTTTCTGTCTTTTTTCAGTAGTCTTTTTGCGTGGTTAATAGTGAAACAGTTCCTTCACCAAAGGCTCAAAACAAAGCCTGGGGATTTTTATGAGTAACTCAGCCATACGTTCAGACATTTCTGCTGAGGTTTTCAAATTTATTTTTTGGCACTTTGAGCATCAAAAGACAAGTAGCATCTTATTCAAAAGAAAGCAGACATTGTTGCAAATCTGGACAACATACACCAAAGCGATAATACTGCAGGTGAATAAATAACATTACAGGCCAGAAGTAAAGTATATAAATCTGTAAGGTAATCTGTTAGTTACCTCCAACATGGTATTAAAAATATTTTTAAAGGAAGTTGCCATAAATGATTTAAGTCACAAATGTAAAGATAGAAGGAGATAACAATTCAGAATGTCTTTCAGAAGTCAGTGTGATAATATCAGTCTGTCATCATTTGCATGTTTTTCTGATGATAACTGCAAGGAATGCAGTTTTGTGATGTAAGTAAATTCTCCTCTCAGCTACCTGTCGAACATCTGCCAGCAGGTATCATGCTTGAAAAGAAACCTGAGCCGAATGAATAACAGCTATACTAAACAACATATTAAACCTTCTTGGAAAACAATCAAATATAGTTTACAGCTTAACAATAAAGAAATTTAGGACTAAGGTTACCTTAGAAACCTGATGTCATAAATACTTAATTCTGTAATATCGAAATATTCTTCACAGTCACCTGTGACATTTTCTCCTGTTTTAAAGTGGCAACAGCTAGCTTAGCCTCCAAATCTTAACCCACAAAACCTTCACAAAGACTGGATAGCTTTCCAGTTGTATTGGAGTAATAGTTTGGCATTAGTGATCTAGTGGAAATATTGCTAATCAAATGTTGCTTTTGACCCTCTCAAGTCCTGGAGTTTAAATGTCCACAAAAGGTTTGTATCACTCTCCCATTTCTTAGCCTCCTCCAACAACTGGACTCTTTTTCTTTTTCCTGGTTAAAGTTTCCACAGTTACTTGAGTTGTTGGAGTGTATGCTATTTAGTTACCAAGCAAAAGCACCATGCTTCTCCTGTTTTAGTTGCAAAATCGAGCCTTTATTTTTCACCTAGTGGCACGTAGGATCCCACAGTGAAAATGAGGCTTTTAGGCAACCGATCTAATCCCTGATGGTGTCTTTGTTACACAGTATAACCACTACATTGTGCAATCAGTATTTTAATTTGTAAGTTAAAGCAAAAGACATGTCTTTTGCTCCTTTACCTGCAGCAACTGTTTGCCTGGGTTTTAAAACTCCACAAACCAAATATACCAAAACACTATGGTATACAGTTATTTACACAGGATTTTAAAAAAAAAAGAAAAACATATAAAATATACAAACATACATACAGACATAAAGCCATGATCACAGGAGAATAAGTGCAAATGCCTGGACCAAGACTGGGTTCCTCCTCCTGGAATCAGCTGCAACATAAACTAAAACTGAAAGAGCTGGTCTCACTGAATGAATTTAAGCTGATCTTAGACAGTTACTTGAGGATCTAAATGTTTTGCTTGCACTGATATTTTAGGCTTCACAGGTTTGGAAGTTCATACATTTTGGTTGTTTTGTATTTTACTCTACACTTATTACGTATATTTTGCCACGTTTATTTTTGCGTGTTACTATGCAACTTGATTGTAGATTGTACTGCTACCTGGTTTTGCACTGACACTTGTAAAAGACATTTTTTTTAATCTCAAGAGTCATTATCCCCATTAAATAAAGGTTAAATAAAAATTTTAAAAACATTAAAAACACAGCTCCTAACCTGCTGATTTCAAAGCCCCCACTATTCTTGGAGGACTTTCTAGGAAGGTTTAGAACTTGACTACAGGGGGTTGCACCCGTTTATGAGCATTACTTAAACCATGTGGAGAGACAAGACCTCACTGGCAGTCTGTATTCCAGTTCATTCCTGAAGCTGATAGATGGGGTTAAGGTCAAGGCTCTGTGCAGGGCACTCAAATACTTCCACACAATTTCTTTATGGCTTTGTGCGAGGAACAACCACCATGTTGAAATGCTGAAGGGGTTTCCCTAACCTACTGGCCTTAGCAACAAAAAAAGAGCCCAAATCACTAAAAAACAGGTTTAGACCAAAAATACTGAACAATATTAGACATGTATATGGGACATTTAAAAATAGGTGGTCGAAATCTGCCATGCTGCACTTACAAACTACAGTTGATTAAAGCCAAACACATATGTCACCTGCTGTTATGTGCATATAGCAACAGAGTAGAGTCAAACAATTGTTGCGTAACTGGTTATTTAACTCCCTGCTGAGCTGAGCTGCTGGCTGTGTGTGCTCTTCCCACAATGAGCACCTTCACGCTCTGCAATCATTCACACAGTCAGTCACACAGTTTGCTGACACACGAGTGTGCCAAACCAACATTGTTTACAATGTTTTGTCTTATTTCAACCTCTCTTCTTGCATTTTTAGGTGCTGAGATGCACAGTAGTGGTTGTTAAAAAGCACTTATTCACAGCTATACCTACCAGACCTTCAGTGACACACTGCAGTAAAAAGACGATCTCCTCTTTGAAGCTTTTCAGGTGCGGGAAAGTCCCGAGTCCTGACTGTGATTATTTATAGAGGGATGGAGAGATGGACATAGATAGATAGATAGATAGATAGCTGATAGAGAGCAAAAAGTTGTTTTTGACTAGCGTGTGTTTTGTCCTGGTTTAACCCTTGCATCGTAAGAACACAAAAATGTATACAATGTGGTGGTACTAGTGGTGCAGCTGTTTTTCTTGTGGCTGCAGCTAGCACTGATACCTGGCTGTCCAAATGCAATGTATCTTCATGGTTGGCTGGCATGTTCGGGTAGACTAATGGCTAAATTATGAGTTTTTATTCCATAATTTGAGACATCAATATTTCAAAAGTGCATTAGATTTAGAGCTTGCATCTAACAGAAACAGACATGCTAAACTTAAAACATAATAAATGTTAACTACAATAAAGCAGCATACAGCTGGGGCTCCTTTGTTGCAGTTCCCAAGAGCAAACAGGGAGGTAATTTTCCCATTATTTAAGAACAGGAAATAAGTGATTACACACACATTATGTTATAAATCACTAGTTGCACCATCTCCACCACTACTTAAAGGCTGATTCATCAGTATTAACAATAAAATTAGTAACGCCATATAAAATAATAATAATAATAGTAATAAAGATACATCTCAAGAGGTAGTAATGAATACTGGCAAGTGCAATAGTTGACTGTATTTACAGGTACAATTCTTACTGATTTCTATGTGGAAAACAAATTCTTCACAGGTTTTCAGTGAGTGTATATTTTTCATCGTGTGCAACCGTGTTATTGTCTGATTCTGAGCACAGTATGGATTAGCATTTAAAAAAAAAAAAAAAAAAGGCTTGCATGTGACTCAGGTGCACAGAAGCTGCCATGAATCTGATGTCATTGTTTTGCAATGTACAACTATGAGGAAAAACATGCCAGCACTGATGTAAAAAATTAATAAAACAGAAATGATGGCCCAAAGAGTCTGGCATCATAACTGGAACCATTTCTGATTCCTATTTACAGAATGCCTAATGCTACAGAATGAGTTTTTTCCCGTTGATACTTTACGTACATTCAACTAATTTGATATTTAAGTGCATTCAATACATTCATAACATTTAAAAAAAAAATTCAATTGATGAATTTTACTTATTAAAGTACTAAACTCTGGTATTTTTTAAAGAGTGTTACTTTGATGGCTAACACTGGCACTGACATTGGAAATCATGGCATTAAACCAAGTGCACTGTATGCTAGCACTTCTTTTCTATTTTAAATTCAAACTCTAATGGCTATGTCAATAATTTTTAGGATGAAAATAAAATTAAAGCTATTTTAATTATTTATCACTGTTTGTAAACAGGGGAAGGAAGAAACTGAAGGATTTCTAAAAAGATAATTAAATAAATTATTTCTCTGTATTTATTTTTAGAAAATACGTGTCTGTTAAATGATGTTTCAGGTTTGTTAAAATCTGTCACATAGTTAAATGGAGTTTTTAAACTAAATACAACTGACTAAACAAAGACACGGAGGATGACTTTTTTTTATGTCATGCCTTCTTACATGTCCAAACTGTGGCTGAGCCAAGAGGTTTGGCCAGATTCCACACAAGCTCGAGGGAAGATCACAAGTTAGAATTTCCCACCAGGTGAAGTTTACACTATTGTGCCACTGGAGGGCCACCAAGTCTTGCACAGGGTCCTACAGCAGGTTCAGCTTCTGTTGTCACTGTCAGAGAGGTGTTTATTCAGCTTTGTGACTTTAATACGCTCTAATATTGTGTGGGACAGTACCACACAGAAAGGTGTTTTAAAATGTTTTGTTCATCCTTGCTAACATGTAAGAGAGATACAAAAAAAATTCTTACAGCCGCATTTTTTTTTCCACAAATGAACATTGTATACATATGTAAAGATGTTATTGTAGGTTAGTTGCAACAGTTTGCAACATAATTTTACAGTTTTTGATGTAGTAGTAATTAAGTAAGTAAGCATGTAAGGAAAATAAACACTACCAGTGCTGATGTTGGTTAAAATGCCATGGGCCTTCCTTTAACCATGGCCCATATACTAGGAAACAGTGGCACAGGAATTGAGTTTCACTATTGTTAAAAAAAAGGTCAAGGAAATTCCAGAGAAGGGAAGAAAAACACATGTAGTGAGGCTGTTTAAATGCCTGAAAGATTCCAACAAGCTCAGGTAACATCTCACAAGTTTTGGGAAGCCAAAAATGTTACCTGTGTGAGTCAAACCTGACTGAACTCTATTCCCATAAAAAACTGCTGAATTTCCAGAACTATAATCCCTCAAAAGATGGACTTATCTCAATGTTATCTTTAATTTTGCAAAGTAAAAACATAAACAGTCCCCTAATGCTGAATAAACCCATGGTAAGTTTTATACGCATGAACCGCATTACATGTTCCTGATGAGATATAAGCCTTAAGAGACACTGAAAGCTGCATAAATACATGATAAACAGTAAATAAAATATAGGTTTTTATATAATGAATCACACAAACAGTGAGTTTCTTTAATAAAACAGGTTCAACTCTCACAGAGGAGCAGTTGTTACCAAAGTAAGTGACTCAAATGACGCATAACTCTGGTATTTGACAGGTTGTAAACTATCTAGACGCTGTGAAACCTTGAGGTTGATTAATGATCTTGCACAGAGCTCAAAGGTCACAGCAGGGCCAAAGACTGGCAATACTTTCTCCTGTTTTTGGTTCTTAAACAGCAGAAGAGTAAAATGTGGAACAAAAGGAATAAGGTGGCTACACGAGGACTGCGATTACATGGAGGTAGGTGTGTCTGTTATGGTGACATGCCTGTCATTCTTGCAGAGAAAGGGAGAGCAGAATCAGTCTGGACACAAACACAGCTCTAAATAAGCCACTTGTTATCAGCAGACATACTGGTAATGGCATGCAGTCTATATTACAGTGTTTGGTAGCACCTCAGGAGTGTGAATTTCCTCCTTGATTACAAAGCATTTTCAAAGCTACACTCACCAGTCCTATTTAAAGTGACTTAACTCTAACCTTTGAAAGCCTACTAGGAGCAACCCTTGTTTCTCTTTTATGAACTGAGCGGTTTCTGTCATATTTCAGGCCTGCTTATAGAACAAAATGACTGGGTGTGCATCAGAAGTTAGTGAGGGTGGTCTCTGCCTATGAAGCTACCCTGTGAAAAACCCGGAATCTATTCTAACGGTCGTCAAACCACGTTTTTATTGATATATACTGAGGTGTCAAAATTCGTCATTAAGGGTACTGGGGAGGTCGTCAAATGTCGTCTTTATGGCGGAAAGAGTTAAAGGGGTTTTGCAAAATAGCTTTGTCAAACCCATGTTTTCTAATACAGAAACTTCAAATTTGTGATTTTTTTTTATCTGTAAGCATACACATACAGTGTTGTAGCAATGTGGGTTGCTGATATGGATAAAGTCTCTCATAATACATGTAATGTTGCATCATTAATGTGACACAGACATGATCTGATGTGAGTGTCAAGGTAAGATCCACACACTAATTCAAAAGTCTTTTAAGGCTACTTCTCACACATCTTAGATCTAAAAGACAGACATAAAACGGTATAAAAACTGTAGCAGAATCTCAGAAGGTGACAAGTTTCTATCTTACAATCAGGTTAATATTATTTCTAAAGTCTGAATCAAAAATCTTTAAACTCTATCCCTGAACAGTGTGGGGGAAAAAGAATAGGAAAAATTTTACTATTAATTTTTCTAATATAATTTGGCCATGAATATCCACAACTTATATTTTATGTATTGTGCTTTGTGATTGCGAATTACACAAATAAAACTGACAGAAAGTAATAATAAAAGGCAGTACTTGGCAGTAGTATTCTTTAATAAATTTTATCATAATGTCCACATTTTTACCTATTTTTTGGTCATTTCAAAGCCTAAAAAACTGTTGGCTACTCAAAAAAATATTAATCAGGAGATCAATACATATTAAAACAAATAATCTTTAGTTACAAGCCTATATACGCCTTTTAGCAGTAATAGGGTAACAGTTTCATGTTTACCATCTCAAGTGTTTGAGGTGCTCCAGTTTGATTTTCTTCTTCCTAACTGGAGGTAAAATTATCTTGACTTTTAAGTAAAGTTGACGAAAAAGCTCAAAAAGCAGCAGCTTACTCTTTCGAATACAAACAAAAACCTTTCAACCTTCAGCGGCTGACTGCTCTGCTTTTATCTCACTTCCACAGGCTATGAAAGGAGTTTCCACAAAGAGCAGTAACTCAATATCTAAACTCAATACATCATCACCTCACTTCTTCACCATGTCAGGCTCTCTGGTGAATATGTGTGTGTGCAAGTCAGTGTATGAGCCACACAGGCTTTCAGGACTCTTAGTGACTGAGTAACACTAGAGGTTTTGTTATTGGAGAGAGAAGAGTCACGTTACCACACAAGCCTCTTTGTGTGAGTCTCTGTGTGTGCTTTGTCTGTCGGTGCAGTAAAACAATTTTAAACCTGAGACTACTTTTGTTTTTGGTCATTTTAAAAGTAATTTACAAAATAAAGTTGAATTTTTCTCCACCCCCCCCAATTTCAGTCAGAACCACTATAGACAAAAGCAGTACTTCATATATATATTCAGCATGGTTCTGATCTGGGACCTCTCCATGTCCTCACATGAAAAGTCAAAGAAAGCATTAAAAGGAGGAGCTGAAGTGGAGGTGGGTTGCAAAGCTGCTTGCACATAAACGTCTACTGTAGGCAGACTAAAGCAGCTTAAACTGCACTCCCTACATGAGATTTGTATAGAAGGGTTTCAGCTCACTGCAGTCAACATGATGGATGATGGGTAACATCAGCTGATCTGGCCAGCCTGAACTAACACGTTACTCAATTTTTATTCTTCACTTACTATTGTCTGAAGGGAGGGTGGGGGTTGGGGGATGTAGACCCTTATTTTAATTTGATGAGATGAAAACGTTGGTTCTGTCTGGCCACAAGAGTGAAACGGCAAGAGACAGCAAAAATAAGAAGGATAGTACAAGTGCATTAACGAAATGCATGACACCACTACTCTGCTTTGGTTTGCAAAAACATATGAAATCTGTGCAAACTAGGGCTCAATCTTTGGTTCATAAAGGTGAGACTTAAGGTATTTTAATCTTGTTAAGATAATCTTTAATGCCATGTTAAGCCACTCCTTAAGTTTGTAAGTTTTGTCTTCAGTTTTGAGATACCTCCATTAGGAAATAACTAACCAACTCACATTGCACAATCACACAAGTTATTTGGAAGCCAATTAGTAAAACTAAAATAGGAATGCAACAGGATGCATTGAACAGGTGGGTTCTTGTCTACTTGCAGCATTTCATGTGTCAGCTTCCCAGGAAATCATGTGAAATTTTAGGGCAGGTGCATCTGTGAGTATCACCATCAACTATCACCTTTAATAGATGCAGGCTATGTAAATGTAGTAGTTAGATGCAGTAACGAACCATAATTTTGTAGCTCAGAAACAGTGCTGACATGCAGTTCATGCTCATGAAGACAGATTTATTCACCAAAAACCAAAAAAGGCGGCACATTAGTAACCAGTTAAGCTTAGACTATCTGTCAATATTTTTCTTTTTTAATATGAATTAGAAGCAGGTGAAATAACCTGGCTCCAAAGTGTAGGGATTTATGCATTCGCCTAAATTTGGGATTGTGTCAGGAAGGACATCTGGTGTGACAAAATCTGCAGAATCAAAACATGCGGAGCTACTCGCTGTGGGAACCCCTTTTGAATAAGGGAGCAGGTGAAAGTAGCCAGAAGCAGGTGAAACAACACTAAAGCCTGCCCAGCATACAGCTGAGTGAGAATCAGAGGTCACCATAGCAACAATGAAAACACACATCACTGCAGAGCAGAGGCTGTCTGTGTGACAAAAACTACCTTTGATGTATTAGTTTCAGGTGTGTGCAGCAATCATCTTCAGTAAGTTCTGTACAACTAGTTTATGTGTAAAAACCAGCACATTAAGAAAGCTGATTTTCAGAGTGCCACCATATCATAATATCTAGTAGTTTTATTAAAACCCATTAAACCACCATCTAAGAGCTGTCTCAAACAGTGTATATTCTAAGCAAAACCACAGCTTTACAATACAGTTTAAATTTAGACCTGTTTACAATAACATTAATGTCTTGCTTTTTCCTTACTAAAGCCTCAGTGTTTCTCCAGCTTTTCTACCTGGCAATACTAGGTCTTAACAAACCTTTTATTTGCTTTGACATTTTATACCAAACTGGCGCACCACATGAGCCATGTAGGAAGTCACCCATTGAAACTGAAGAATAGCAGGCACTTTCAAAAATACTTGGCAGTTGACTGGATGAATAATCTGTCTGTTACCAAGGGCTAAGTTCAATCAATCAAATCAGCAAACCACACGACGTATGGAACGAGGGAAAACAAGCTGCAGTCTGAGAAGATTTAAAAGCTAGGAAGCAAATAACAAAGGTACCAATGCAGTAAGCATGTCATTAGGTGATTCTTGCCATCTTAGTTAGGAGAATTTGTGCATAAAAGGCCGTCTCATTCAAAAAATACTCGACATTATTGAATGAACCATATAGCCGCACGTAAAGCATACATGTAACTGCAACTATTAGTCAGTAGTCATATACTGATTATATCCATAAGACTATGGTTTGGCTACAAGTGTATAGCTTGAAGCCAAACCACAGTTCGTCTTGAAGGCAAGACGGATTCTCGCGTGACAGTGATATCTTGCAAGAATCTAGCTGCACTGGAAAGTATTATATACACATGCTGCATATCTAACAATGGCTATAATTACTAAACCAGCCATTTCTTGAGGGAACCTGAACTCTCTAGCCTTTTGGATACGAACAGTGGTCAGTTAAATTTGACAAATCTGGATCATCACTGCCGTTCAATTTCATATGTATCTGTAGAAAAACAACTGAGCCAAACAGAGATCAGAGGACCAGATTAAGAACGAAGATGTTATCATTTATGTCCATTCATCCACCCATTTTCTTCAACTTATCCAATTCAGAGTCACAGGGGGGCTGAAGCTTATACCAGCTCTTATAGAGCGAAAGGTGGGGTACACTCTGGACGGGCAACCAGTCTATATGTCTATCATTTATGTGCATTCAGAAAATTGTGAGAAAAAAAAGATATTGAATGAGAGAAACATAGCTGTGTGAATGCTTTTTGAACTTGACTTGATAAATGACTTTTAATTTGCTCATTTGATGGCAGTTCATCAGGCTCAACTGTCAACCACAAACCAAACTTAAAATAAAAAAATTAAATATGACACTGACATAGAAAAAAATTACTAATTTGAAAAGATACCATGAAGCCAACTCATGCAACCTCATGCAAAGGCAATGTGATTGCAGCATAAGGCTATAACTCAGCTGCCCCACCAGCTTTAGATCTGTGGGTGTTTATCAGCAGAGAAGACTGGGGAGCAGATGGTATATACTTGATAGGAAAAAAAGCTCTCTGAAACATTTTTGTATATGTAAAGCAGATTTCATGAACTGACACTGCAGAAAACATGACTGGAAACCCACGTCAGATGGGCTGGATCTGTGTGGAACTGTTGTTGATCTTATTAACATGATAAAAAAAAAAAGTGGGTTGTGAGAATTTAATTCAAAAGTGCCTAGAAGTGAGTTTTTTTTAACTCCCTACAGATGTACTGGAGATACTTTAAAAGAAAATTATCTGACCACAGAGCAGAACTCTTGAGATTAAGGATCCCTTTTCTGGTCCCAAAGGGGCAGGGTTGACCTGGCATAGTTTTCACCTGTGTAAGCACATTTAAAACATGTCAACTCCACACAGAAGAGCCACTGGGCCACGGTGCCGCTTTTTGACAGAGTGAGATACAAATATTTATGATCTTTTAATTAAAGCTGAGAAACCAGCTTTCTCTTTGGTTCAGAAACTAACCGAGATACCAAAGGGATTCCCTCAAAGTAAACATTAAAAACATGACTGCCTGATTAGTGTTCTTGCCTTGCCACAATGCAACTCCCTCCTTTACCATTCTACATATAATTAGGCTTGAATACTTCACATACCACTCAGCGGTGAGAAAAGCCTTTAAGGAAGCATCTGCATATGAACTTGCAGAAACCTTCAGTGTGACCGAGCTAAGCTCAAACACAGCCAATCATTATCACTATCATTATCACCACAGACGATAGTCGTAAAGATTGCATTCTCTGCAGCAAGCATGTCTGTCAACAACCATCCTGCTTAATTACACATAAAGCTATAGTTCTTCACTTGACAGAGCATTTTTGTCAGAGTGTTAAATACTTCCTGGACCCCTTGGAATGTGATTGTTTACACAGTATCAAAGATATGGAGGTTGTCATCCTAAAGATAGAAACATTTGCTGAATGTTGCTTCCACATCAAATATCTTCCTAAGAGAATAAAGTAGAGATCGCAGACCACAACCCAGTTTAGAGCAGAAACTATCTAGTTGCGAAATGAATGGCTTTAACCCTTCCTATGTGAGAATCTGCTGCTAAAGAATTCAAATTTGGCAGATGTTCTCTTCAGGGTTGTCTCTTTGTGCACCTCTGGACCTGTTCTAGCCCTGCTGCTATTTTTAGATCACTCCAACAAAGTCCCATTCTGACCTGAGTGCTGCACAAACTCGCAGGAAGGCAAATCTGGCAAGTAGGGCTGGTGGTAAGCCACAGTCATTTGCACCAAATGTTCTCCCTCAGGACATGACAGTAGAAGTCCTTATTAACAGTCTGATCCTAGAGGACAAATTCATCATGCACAACCCAATGAACGTAAAAACATTCCTGGTCACACTCCTGACCTAATGCACCGCTTTCAGACTTGGACACTGTTGAGACTGAGTTTGTATCACAAGTGATCCTCCACATAAGGGTTGGGACAGTTTGACAAATACGTTGTTTGCTCTCTTCGTAAGTTTGAGGTCCATAGTTAAAAAATTAAATAAAAACAGACATTTGTTTCGGTAAGGACTCAAAATAGGAGTTAATGGACTAATCTAAGTTGCATAAGCAGATGACCTTTTAGATAGAGTTTCCAAACCTTAGGATCGCACCACTATTATTGTAAGCTCATATCTGTGTGTATGGGACAGCTGTTTTTTTTTTTTTGTTTTGTTTTGTTTTTTTAAACAAGTGATTGCATCATCTTCTGTCATAAAATGATTTAACTAATCAAGAAAAACATCAGAAGATTGAGTAATTGTGAAAACATTCTTTAGCTGCAGCCCTGTTCCTGTTCATCAAAGAACCTTATTATGCTCTAAAATGGGCTCTGCGCAGGTAAGTCAACTGCTTTCACACAAAACTGGGAAAACATGAACCTTGGCAAGGTGTCGTCATTTTGATGAAACGGGCAAGAGCTGTCTTCAAAAGTACTGCCACAAAGACGAAAGCGCTCCCTTTTAATAAAAATGAATTCTGTCCTCAAGCACCAAGATTTTTGATTCACAGAAGGCAAGAAATACATGTGCAGACATGTTTTTTGCTACACCCTGCAAAAGCTGGGGCCTTCATGCATCATATTAATCTTTTACTATGTGAAATTTACATTTTACTGCACCAGATGTCACAGTCAAACTTATCCCAGGTCATAAATATGCTAACATATATATTTTGGCCACAGCCTGTACAAACCTGTAATTGTAAACTTAGCAGCAGATGATCAGTGTGGAGTATGTTACCGTCATTGCAGGCTGACTGACTAAGACAATGAGTGACAGCAACAGTTTAGGTAATGACACATTTCAGAGAAGCTTCCCTTGCATATGTGTGTGTGTGAGAGAGAGAAGGTTACATTTTTTACTGTGGGTAACATTTTCAAAACTGGTCTGCCAATTTTTTTCTCCTTTGATCTTCCCATGTTTATCTCTAGAATTTAAGGTGAGACTTGGCTGGTGACAAACATGATGTAGTTTACTGGTAATTGTTACCTACTTGGTGCAAAGAAAATGCTATTTTCATTCTCATCTCTGTAGGCCTCACCTTTGCCACAACTTCCATTCGGTGATCACTGATACTCATTGTTAATCAGTCACCTTGTGTTGGTTTTGGAAACATTTTATTGACTTAATTCAAACTAAAACAAAAATGTGAATAACCTAATGGAGCACTGTTGTGATGTCATTTCTAACAGCTTAAGGCATAAACAATAAAATGTACAGCTTTAACAACCAATCCCCACTAGGGATTAAATAACTGGGACTCTCAGTTATTTTAAAACTAAAGAAGCCTCTTGGATGAAAGGCAAAACATCTTCACAAACAAAAAAGTCCAGTTGCCTTCTTTTCAAGCACTCAAGACTACCATAATCTGGATGACTTAATGCAGTTACTTTCCAAAGTTTTTGTAATCATTGCATTTGTTTTATTGTTTTTTTTTAAGTGACAATCACACACAGTTTGATAGTTTGCATATGTTACCTTCCCCCTTAAAGTCAAGTAGAGTTCACTAAATCTGCTGCTCCCACAAGGTGTGTTACATAGCAGGAACAAAGACTGTATATAATGGATGGATGACTTTACCCACTGGTTACTGGACAATGCATTTTGAAGCCTCAACATCAGCATTTTGCTTTTTGGATGAGCGGGTGGAGTGCCAAGTTACCAACAAGCTAACACCAGCAAGCTTGGTTAGTGAGCTGCACCTTAAACGGTCCAGGTGCAATGGCCAGTCACACATATCTGCTAATTAGTAACAGACTAAATAAAATACCATAGTTTCACTTACCAAAACAGAGGTACAAATGTTGTTGATGTTTGTACCTCAAAGCAATTTATGTTACTCGTCAGATAATTACATTAAAATACTCCAAAAAGCACCAACACCTCAAACATTATTGCTGAGGACTTCAATCAAACAAGTCTCAGGGATGTTCTTCCCAAATTCCATTAGCATGTAAAGTGTAAAACCAGAGAGAGGGAAAAACACCTTAGATCATGTTTACACCAACATAAAGGATGCCTACAGGGTCATACCCCACCCCCACCTTGGATAGTCAGACCATCTCTCCATACTCCTTGTCCCTGCACACAAAAACCTTGCTCACAATGTCAAACCAACCACCAGAATTGTTGAAGTTTGGCCGGAGGGAGCGTCTCTTAACTACAGGTCTGTTTTGAAAACACTGGATGGAAAATCTTCTCCCATCAGACCGACCTAGAAGACTACACATCATCCGGGCTGTCCTACATCAACTTCTGCCAATGTCACTGGCAAGAAAAATTCGAGTGTATTCAAATGAGAAACATGGATGAACAGTGAAATGAAATGGCTGCTCAGGGCCAGAGACACCACCTTTAAATCAGGTGACAACTTAGGACTGCCAGAGCAGACCTGAGGAAAACTATCAATGAATACAAACTACGAACAGTGGAGGACTTCAGTACTAATGCCAACTCACGGAGGATGTGGCAAGGCATCCAGTCCATCACAGATTCAAAAAGAAAAACAGCACACAGTTCACACAAACAAACAACTATATCAGCATAGAAGAGGAGCTCAACTGCTTCTGCACAATTTGATAGCTATAATAAACAATCACAAACCAGTCATAAACCGACAGGCAACAATCCAGAGTCCCCGCTTCTACTCACTCATCAGGTACGGAAATCTCTCCATAACATCAACACAAGGAAAGCAGCTGGCACTGATGATGACATCAAGAAATCCATCCCAGCTGACCTAGATCAACACCAGTTTGCCTACAGAGCAAACAGATCAACTGAAGATGCCATCTGTGTAGCTCTCAACACAGCCCTTACCCACCTTGACAAGCACAAAACGTACATCAGGATGCTCTTTGTGGACTACAGCTCAGCATTCAACACCATTATTCAAAATAAGCAGGTGGACAAACTTCTCACACTGGGAATGACCCCCTCCATATGTCACTGGATCTTAGATTTTCTCACCAACTCACATCCTCCACCCTTACTCTAAGCACTAGAGTCTCCCAAGGCTGCATGCTGAGCCTCTTTCTGTATGCTCTGTAAACACATGACTGTCAACCCATCCACAACTCAAACACCATTGTTAAGTTTGCGGATGATACAATAGTCATCAGACTCATAATCGACAACAATGAGGATGTATACAGGGAGGAGGTTCACAACTTGACATCATGGAGTGTGAATAAAAACCTGGTCTTAAACACCACTAAGACCAAAGAGATCTGGCATGAGATCCGGGATGATCCGCAGCAGCTGTGGGTAAGGCACAACAGCGCCTTTACTTTCTAAGGAGGATAAAAAGAGCCAAACTCCGCCAAAAACTGCTTATCAACTTCTACAGATGCACAACAGAGAGCATCCTCACAATCTGCAGGACAGCCTGGTGTGGTAGCTGCACCAAAGGTGACATTAAGACCCTCCAGCGTGTTGTGTCGGCTCAAAGCAACCATCTCTGGATCATCTTTACTCCACTCGCTGTGTAAAGAGGGCCAGGAAAATCCATAAAGACTCTTCACACCCCGGAGACCATCTGTTCAAGCTCCTTCCATCAGACGGGTGCTTTAGAACTATCCACACACACACAAACAGACTGAAATACAGCTTCTTCCCTAAAGATGTAACACTGCTGAACTCGATCCCACACGTACAACCCTCATGTGCAATATTCTTCTGCCCTATTCCACGTCCTACCCCTCGGGACATACCTCCTTATATACATTTTATAATATGTAAATAACTCATGTAAAGTGCACTACTCTACTGCTCAGCTCCACACAATTACAACCCTCAGGTATATCATTTCTCAGGCCTGGAGGTTGCAGCTTGAGGATGAATTTCCTTTTACACTTCAGATTCTACTTCTTTTTATTTACTCTGTGTAGCCTCCTTGCACTATTGCTGGTCATGAATATGAAAAAGGTGAGGAGTAAATAATCCGTCTGTCAATTAGCATCTGTATTTTCATCTGTAATGTGCATCTAATATTCAAACCTCCCCTTCAGGGAATGTCTTTCAGTCTTCAGATAACAGAGGTCAACATGCCTGCTTGACATTTAACAGCACTCCAGCCATCACTGCACACTAGAGACATCCATCATGTTTTTATTTTTTTAAACTTGCTTCCCTCCCACCTAGACAGACAATTTTAGCACTCCAATCCTGCCGTTTTCATTACAAACACATGTTGTGAGTTGAGAAACATTTTAGTCAGTAACCTCAAATATCCAAGAATATGTCACACAATAAGAGTGATCTCTGTGCTCATGTGGCTTCTGATGTCTTCAAAATAAAGTGATAAGTTAAAAACAACCTGTTTCATGTCACTTTATCCTCACTAAAAATGTAAATCATCAAAAAGAATCTTCAAGCAGGTCAAGGAAAGCTGATTAGTTACTTAGTGCCTGAAGCCTGAATCATTTTCTGAAGTTGTAGCTGACAGGAAAGAACACAGCGAGCAAGTTGGAGCAAAAGCAGATTAGAGGCAGGGGTAACTCCAGGACACTCTGCAGACAGTTGATGTATAGGCAAGGAAACCTCAGACTGTGATTACAAGGCTTTGCCTGTCATATCAAACCTTTTTATTCTAAGAATAAGGAAAAAGAGATGAAGAAAAAGACAAAAATACCAAAGAAGACACAGAAAAAGATGAAAATGTCATAAAAACAAAAAGAACACAGGAGAACTGAGTCACTGTGACCAGACAGGCTTAAGTGATGCTGATAAAGTGACGCGTGATATTTTCGGACTACCAAACATGCAAAACAGTACCAAAATGACAACACTGTAAACTTCTACCTCTTGACAAACAGGTTCTTCCTCGCTCTATCAAATTTGGCATCCTTCCCTCAGAGGAGATAAGTCCATGTACCAACAAATGCCCTTCAAATATAATACAAAAAGAAAAGTCTAGCCCTTTATATTGTCCATAATCAGGCTGGTTTCCTACACAGAATATTTGTTGCCCTCCAAAGTTTCCCTGAAGAAAACTTACATTAACTTACATTTACACAAGAATAATAGAAATTTCTTTTCATCAAGTGGTCAGAAACAACTTAATCTTCACAATCAGTGATGAAATATTAGATAATTATGGACTGGTTGACTGATTTATTAGTGGGTCTTCAAAGAATAAACTGCAAAAATGTATATCATCAATCTCGTGGCATGTTGATCTTTCCTAACTGTGAAAGTTTGTTTTTTTTGGTTAAACAGCAGACCAACAAAATTTATAATGAAATCAAATCAGGCACCTAATTTGGGAAATGACACTGATGGACTGTTGGACTTAACAGTTACTCTGTTCATTTAAATATAGTGAGAATTTTGTTGGGCTGTGCCAAGAAAAATACCACACCGGCTCTATAAATCAAAGATCCTCCCTGTTGTAACAACAGCCATATACATGACGCTGCAGGTTCAAATCAAAAGAATGCATCCACCTACAGCAAAGGCCTCTGGGAAGTGGCCAGACACACCTCAAATTTCACACCCACCCTGCATGGTTTGTCAGCGTTGTGACCGTTGAAGGTCCTGTGATTACGAACAAAGTGCTGTGGTAACAGTGTGACTGTAAGCAGGGCGTAGCTGTGCGCACTGAAAGCATGTATGTGCAATGAATTGCCCTTGGCTGAACTCATTTTAAAACAAAACCAGAAAAAAAAGAAAACACTTGCTATGCTACTGTACTTTCACAAACTAGTGTTCCCATGTTGAGGCTAATGGGTGTGTACCTGCAAAACTAACAGATGAACTCCACACCCCTTTTGCATTTTTCTGTCCTTTTTCCATTTCTCAGGTTGAAGAAATGGCTCCTTGTTCCTTCTCAAAATGATACCTCCAATTTTTTATTCTTTCAAGAGCTGGCAAACAGGGAGAGTTTTGGGAAACAAGGACACTGTTATTTCTGAGTACTGGTTAGGGAGCTATGGCTTCATAGTGTTTGTTACAAATGACAGAAACCTGCTTTAATAAGCACGTTCATGTTAAAAACAGATCTAAACTTCTAGGTTGGACCTGGACTATAATTTTTCAAAATCTAGGTTATATTTAAAAGATAGGTATTAGTTTTAAATTCATTTTTAGCACAAACCCAAAGTGTTGTGAACAACTATTGTGTAAAAAACATTGGAATACAGCCGTATTTATTCCGTGATCAGTTTTGATCTTTTGTTGTTGCATTAATTTGTATCAGTGCTGATACTCGGATATAAACTAACAGTAGTTCAGTGATTACACGTCAATGTGCAGCATGTTTACAACAACACAACTAGTGTACATGTTAAAATATCACTGAAATGCAGCTGAAGCAACCGTTACGTGAAAAAAAAAAAAAAAATGTGGTCAAGTTTTAACTGTCCAGTCACTCTCTACCCCTGGAACTCCATATTAATGCTGAATTAGTGCTCATATAACAACTTTTATACAACTTTAACACAGTCCATACTTTGCATTTACATGTCAGTGCAATGTATATCTCCTACTGAATATAATTTGGGGATTTCTTGCCTCTAAAATGCTTGCAGGGTGAACCTGCTGAACTAGACTGCAGCGTGGCGCAAAACCTCTTCTCTCTAGGTTTTTATTATGATCTTGAAATGACGCTTTCAGATAATGGGCCCGCCTCTGACTTGTTATAACAAGCTACAGTCTCATTTGCCTAATGATGTGTTCATCATTAACATGAAATGTCTGTTGGTGGAGTTTCAACTTGTACTTCTATTTGTGCTGGCTTTTTTTTTATTATTTTCTTATGCCCATCGTTATTTGCACTTTTCATTTGTGTTATCACCATAAAATGAACTAAATTAACTTTGTCCTGATTTAAAACTGGTGCTTTTGTAGCCTTAAAGTCAGTGAAGAAAACATGCTTATGCAGTTCCACAACTTCTGCTTTACCAAGCATTTTTTACCCAATCAGAAGGCTTTTGTGGTGAGGTAAATTTGGTGTTTTGTGTGTACTGTTTGTGTGTGTGTCCTTGCCTCCTCCTCAAGACTTGGCTCGGGGCTCTTGATAGGACTGGACAACTGGCTGAACACAGATGAAGACTTCCCACTGACGCTCTGAAACAGCAGACAAAAGAAGAAGAGAAGAAACAAGAGACTGTCAGACATAAAGAGAATTATAAGAAACCTCAGTCCTCAGGACAATGGATGTAGCATTAAAGTTCAAGCAAATCAAAACAAATGTTTACTTTTTACCCATACATTAAAAACATTAAAGACAAATTATTCATCTAAAACTATTTGCTTATATAGCCTTGCAAAATTATAGACTTTTAACATTAAGCAACCAATGAAGACAAACTATTCAAGTGAGCCTGTTGCTGCTGATTTTCAGTTTTCAAAATAATTGTTATTTATCTTATACTGGGCTTTGGTGCAGCCCCTCAGTTCATCCTGTGTGAAACAAGCTGCACCTCTCTGTGACACAATATAAATCCACCAGTAGAAAAAAAACTATCTGAAAATGAACCTTTAGAGCAGTCTCAAGCCTGAGGCCCCTTAGTAACTTCCAACTTGACTTGAAACTTACTCTGATAGACCCAAAAGTAGTCTAATTTTGGATGATTTGAAACAGCACTGCCTGTTGCTGTCTCTACCTCATGTAGCAAAACAAGACCTTAACCTGAATCTGTCACTGCCCTGCAACACTCAACCCCATTTTACTCATTTGTTTCCCAGGTTCTCCCCTGTACTCTTCAGATAAATAATCGCATGGTATACAAACTCTACACACAACATACAATGTGTCTGCATAAATTTAAATTGTGCTGAGCTTCTGACAAGGCTTTTGTATCATACCCTTCAGGATACACAGCTCAGAGGGTCTGGGAACTTACATGCCACATAGAAAAATTGCAAAACACATGTTTGTACCATTTGAGTACACTAACCAATAACAATATGCCAAAAAAACTGAATACACCTGCTTCAGCCTTGTACATTGTAGAAATAAAAAAAAACAGGGCTTCATAACATTGTGAGGATGTTGATACTTTGTTCTCCTCCCTGATGTCACTCTGAAGGCATTGGCAAAATTGAAAATTGAATCTGAGCCAGTAACAATCAAAATACATTCCAATGAGGCAAACAAGATGTGAATTAGCCAAAAACAGTCCCAGAAATGCAACAAAAAGCACTCCATTAGCTTTACCGCTAAATTTAAAAAATCACGGTAAAAATATGAAATACAATAATGCACATGCCAATTAAAGGTTTTGCAATGCTTTAAAAATCAGAAAACAAATCCGCATTAGGGGTGATACAAAATATCACTTCCCCTTGTTATTCATTATTAATACACCAGTGCCAAATGTCAGTATTTTAATTGAAACATGCAGGGGCTCTAAACACATTTGCCCACAGCTTTTGAATTATGAGACTCATTAATTCATGACTCTGTGCAGCTGCATTAGTTGAATGAATGACAGTAAAGTGAGTGGAAGTATACTGGACTTTGAGTGAAGGACAGGATAATAACATGGGGGGGGAATGGTGGACAGTGACATCACACTGCAGAGAAGAAATAAAAAATTCCTGTTTTTATGTCGGATTTTTTTCTTCTCCTCTCCACCTAATCACTGTATTGTTATATTATTGTGAGTTACATGGATTCCCATCCCTAATCAGCCAATCCTTTTAAACTGAGAAGTCTGGATAACGAAATGTTTCAAAATTGTCTAACAAATGACTTCAGTGATCACTTGAATTACGAAACAATGCAAATGACTACCACAAGTTACACTAAAATCTAGAAAGCTAAAAAGGATTAATGGTCAAAATATTGCATATAGCAACATTAAAGTATTTTACAGAATTCAATAACAGATGTTACTGGTATACTATATTGCATGTACTTATAAGACAGCCTCCAGTCAGTAAGTATAAACTACTCTATACAGCATGGCAGCATTTTCTCATTTAATTAGATCTACTGTAAGTTACTGGCACAACAAAACAGGTGCAATCTCCTTTACAGATTTAAAAATTAGTGACGGTTGAGTGAAAACCAAAGACGAGCGGCAGTTTAATCTCTGATCACTACAGTCTATTTGAGCAGATGCGATCCCGTCAGGTGGAACAATGTCTGTGTCTTCAAAAGTAAGGGTGTGCCACCTTAGCACAGTCAGACGGGGTGTGCCACCACTTCTTTACCACACACGTTATGAGCACTTAGCTTTAAATGCAGTGGCTTAAACATCAGAATCAACACGAATTTGTTAGAAGCCAAAAGAAAGGCCCAGAGGAAGTCATGACAATATTCTGCTGCACTCAAGACTAGAAATATGAAATAAAACTACCATCTAAGGAAATACGTTTATTAAAGAGGCAGCAGAGGAAAGTGTGGGAAGCAGATTCAAATGTTTTCAGCCTGCAGCAGAAACCTTGTGTAAACCATTCCAGGCACAGAGGCCAACATATTCAGGAAGTGATTATTGGAGCAGGGAAGTGTTCACTGGCAAGACTTTGACAACTGGAGGACCACACCGGTGCCTCGTAAATCAAAAAGTAATCAAGCAAGACAAAGAGTCAGAGAAATGGTGGCAAACTCTGAGGCCTAAAGAATAGTTTGTATCGATCATGGGAATTTACAGTTAATAATGCCATATCATATTTTACCAGTGGCAGAGCTTTAAGCAGAGCTTTAAGCAGAGCTTTAAGCAGTTTAACTGGCAATGGTCCTAACAGGCAAAAGTTCCTTGAACAAATATATTTAAAGATAAAAAAGATATTTAAATCACATTGAAGAGGAACTATTCTGCTCATTTCCAGTTCCATATTTTTATTCATAGACTCTACTAGAGTAGCTTTCTATGCTTCACAATTCAAAATAATCCTTATTTATCTTATAGTGAGTCTTGGTGCAGCTGTTCGGTTCCCTCTAAGCCAACATTCTTCAGATTGGCTCCACCTTAAAAACAAATTATTTTAACTGCAATTGGGTGGCATTGCTGTTCTCACAGCCAGAGATGCCCATACTAGGGTTTTCCTTTCTCACTGACCTCATAAAGAACTAAGAGGGAAAAAATCCTGTCATGAATTAAGCATTAAATGGAGTCTGAAGGCTGAGCTTCTGACTCATAAAGATTACCTGCACATACACTGACCTCATCATTTAAAATTTTAGTTACGTTTATGTACATGACAGTTTATACTATATATGACATAAATTGAGCAAAATCATAATTGGTCTATTCCTGCTATGCTCAACTAATTAAAACCAAAACCCATGCAAGACTATTAAAACCTGCATAAACACTAGAGGTGGGAATCACCAGAAACCCCCCCATACAATATTATCACAATACTTCACTCATGATAAAATATTATTGTGATTTTTAACATTTTGCAATATGCTGAGTATTGCAATAACATATATTGTAATTTATCACCTTTAAACTGCAAATTATGTCCTCAAAGTTAAACTTTGTCAATATCTATTTTATCCAATAAGATAAAAAATGATCTCACTTCAGTTATTTTTTTGCTGCATAATGAGACTGTCACTAAAACCTGCCATAAATGTTGCCATAAGATGGAGCCAGTCTGATATCAGTCTGATATCAGCCTGAGATTGAATGGGGTCAAGTTGGCAAATTACATGCAATCCGTTTCTGATACTACAGCAATTATCTGTGATAAATCGTCGAAAATCACATATCTGTTGCTGTCTACATAGACAGAAGATGCAAGGAGGCCGCTGTCCTATTTTAACTTGTTTGACTGAGCCATTAGGTCGCTCTGAATTAGCAGGTAACTTTGTCAAGCTAAGTGTGTCCAGTGTTGGATGGTTTTTTGGTTGAGCCGATTTAATGTAAGTTTGCTCAGCTAACGTTATCTCAGGATGGTGGTGCATGAGATGAGCCCTCTTGTTCATAGCATTCCCAGAGTATTTAATTCATTTAATAAAATACTGATACTTGGTGTCCTTGTATCGATACAATATTGCCACAGAAAATATCATGATACTATGCTGTATCGATTTCTTTTGCTCCCACCCCTTATAAATGCAGTCCAGAAAGAAAAGTACAAATGAAATCGTTATTGCTTCTCCAGCCCTGTGATCTTTTACTGTGATAAGCAGGTAAGAAAATTAGTGACTAACTATAATTAGAGTATCTGAATAAACAAGTTAAACAACAAGAGAAATTAATTGATACTTGACAACTATTGATACAGGCAGGTTTAACTTTCTCCATTTGTATTTTTAACCTTTTATTAGTTTATATAAAAGAAATCATAAGCAGAAATTGGGATTAACATGCAGCTAAAGGTGGTGTTGTCTAAGTTGATGTCCACATTTACACTTTTTATGCATAACTATTGGTACTTTTAAGTAGAGCATTCACAGTATCAAGTTGTTTTAGGACCCCTAAAAAGGAACATTTTGGAAACACTGCTGACCCAGTTTTAGTTTAACCCAGTTTAGTCCAGATGGATAAAAACATACTTTTAGAAATAATAACGCAGACACCCGTGACTGCTACCTGATTGGGTCTATGTATCCTTCTCTGGTGCCTCACTCTTCTATCACATGCCCCATTTTGTAGAAGAAAGCAAAGACCCCCGCCTCAACTACAAGTGGTTAATTCAACAAGGATAACTAATAAAAAGCAGGGCTAATTAGGAGATGACACGGTACTATTACCTCCATGCGTAGGTCCAATGTAAGTGAACGGTCGTGCTTTATGCGTTTTCAGACATGTTATTATGAGCAGAGGTTCTAACCGTAATACAAATGAAGAAGTATTAATGCACCGATGTATTTCTTTTTTTTATCTTTAGAAGGTATAAAATCAGCAAAAAGGTTAAAAAATGTTAAATGCTTTCTGGCTGTATGAACTCATTGTGTGCATGTTGTTTTTACACAGTATTTAAGACAATCGAATGAAGAGATCCACAAGACAGATTTTTACTGTGCTGAACCCTTACAATGGCATATAATAATGCATAATAAAGGGAAAAGCTCAATTTTATATTTATATAGTTAAAATGCAACTTTATCTCTTATGCCAGCAAGCAGAAAGTGTCTTCAAGTGCACAAACATCACCTTGTGAAAATTTACAGCAGTGTGAGAAATGAGAAAATGAGGCCACATTGGAAACATGCTTACACTGCTAATGCTTTTCTGATGGCTGACTCTTCCTGCTCTGACACCTGATTGTGACTGAAACTAATCAACTATCTAAAGATGTTTAACAGCCATGTGTGAGCAGTAAATGATTTATATATAAGCTCTTTCTCATAACAAAAGATGCAGTTGGAGATCTAGTAGATAGAATTAAGACCATCAAACCTGGCCTGGTACTCATTTTTAGCATTTTATCCAAGTGTTTTTATCTCTAATGAGAAAAGCGCACCGTTTTTAAGAGTGAAATCAGTCATAAAACATCACTAAACTGATCACTAAACAAGCTGCTTGTGAATCAGTTTAACAAATACAAAGTCCAAGCAGTATAAAATTACTACTTTTCATATTTTAAAAAAAATCCCATTTAAGTGCTGTGCTGCTTGCATATAGCTTATTTCTAATGGAGTTTCTGCAAGGATCTCTTGTTTTGGAAACTTTATTGTGGATTTTGTGTCATACCAACAAAGCAGGGTTTAATGTGGGTGATTCGTGGTATGTGGTGTGAAGTAAATAATACTTTCATTCTTAATTGTCAGTAAACCATATTCTTTACATTTAATGCTACTTTTTGGTTTGTCTCCCAAATTTTATTACATTTTTTGCATCACTGATTAATCATTTTTGGATGAATCTGCACATGGGCCTCACCTCTGCCATGCTATGCTGCTGGTACATAAAGTCGGTGGAGTCCTGGCTGCTGACGCTCAGATGTTGCAGATTCTGAAGGTACATCGGGGACACCACCTGTTGCATTACAGGCTGCTGCATCATAGGCTGCTGCATCAGGACGTAGGACTGCTGCTGCTGCTGCACCGGCACCAGGTACCGCAATGTCCCATAGCCGGAGCCGTTTACCGCGTACGGCACCGTGGACACATGAGACAGCGGCGTCACCGATGGCACAGCCCCGGCGGAGACCACACTTCTAACCACCGGCTCCGGAGAGGCCATTAGCGTCCTGTAGGTTGTCGTCGTCGTCGTTTTCTTACTTGTCTGAGACATCTTAACGCCCCAGACCCCCTCACAAAGCCGACGGAGAAACAACAGCGGAGAGCAACTGAAAAAAGCGCAGCAGGATAAAACTGCGCAAGTCTATCAGCGCTGGCTAGGTAGAGGAGTTGATCCACCCGAGTTTAACTTCCACCTCTGCCAAGCAAACTGGAGAGGAAAGTCCGATTAGAAAATTTCTCCTTTAGAAAGGAAAACCAAACTATTTAGGGAGGCGCTCTGCTCCTCTGTATGCAAATCCTGCTGTACGCACCACAAAGTGGGAGGGCGCTGGGCAAAAATGCTGCTCAAGGATTACAAAGTTCAAACCGATTGCCCTCAGTCACAATGGCCACATAGTTTCTAACGTGTAATAAACGACGGTCGCCACGCCCTGATCTTGACTGTGTGGGAAAATGTGTGCTACATGTTCCTCCAACACTGCCAAAACACGGAAAATGAACACTTTACCTGTAGACTTGTCCTAAATGTTGAAGTGTTATTTTCCTTTCATAAATCTGTTGCATGTCAGGCAGTTAGACTGGACTGCATTTCACATTTAAAGCAGGATTAGCTGTACCTAAAGAAAATACAGGTACTCAGTAAAGTTTAAAATAAGTCAGCCACTAGGTGGAGACAAACACCCACATGTGAGACACACAGTCAGAGCAAATAGAGCAATCACTCATGAATGTTTCAAATTCAAAGTGTTATTAAACAGATCGTATTAGTAAATTCTGCGAATTCAAGAAAAAAAAAATACATTTAAATATTTATAAATTTACTTTAAATATTTAAATAAACTTAAATATTTTAAGAAATATTAAACTGGCTGCTTTGCATGTTCAGCACGTCATGCTGTGAAATGTTATTTGACCAAAGGCAGTGTAGAAGTGTTTACAGTATTATTACTGTGTTTTTTTTTTTATTTACACTATGACTGTATTTTTATTTACAGTAACACTTGTTTTTAAAGTGTAGCTTTCTTTGTTTTTTGTGCACTCAATATGAAAAAAATGACACATTATAAATAATAATAATAATAATAATAATAATAATAATAATAATAATGCTTAGGTAAATAATTTATTTATCTTGCTTTTATTCAAAATAACAGTTAACATTTATTCCACTCTGCCATTTTACTGTCTGGTTATATAATTTCATGTTGTGTCTTCTTAATAAAGAAAGCACCAGAATCTTCATCTTCTTTTAGCTGCTGTCTTTAGGGGTCGCCACAGCGGATCAGCGTCTTTCTATTAGTGCCACTGTCTCCAAAACATACATCATAGCAAGTCTTACTACCATCTTGTAAGCCTTCCCTTTCACTCTTGCTATCTGTCACTAATCAGCCCTGACACTCATCTCCACCCTGCCTACACGTTCTTCACCTCTCTTGTCTTCTATGTATTTAGTAATTCTATTTATTTCAAAATGTTTGCCTTATTTTTCTTTGTGTGTTGTCTGGCTTACTGAAATAAGACTATGGCCAAACATCTTCTGTCTAAAGCACATGGTTCCAGAAATCTTGTGGTTAGTTCAGGTGTAACTTTGCAAACCTAAGCTGTGCTGTCATGTTCTTTTTAGAGATAAGAAGCTTTCTCCTGGTAACCCTTCCATACAAGCCATACTTGTTTAGTCTTTTTCTAATTGTGCTGTCAGGAACTTTAACATTTAACATGCTAACTGAGGCCTGTAGAGTCTGAGATGTAACTCTTGCGTTTTTTAGCAGTTTCTCTGAGCATTGCATGGTCTGACCTTGGGGGGAATTTGCTGGGATGTCCACTCCTGGGAATACTAATAACTGCACTGAATGTTTTCCACTTGTGAATAATCTCACCGTAGAATGATGGAATGGAAATTGTTTAGACTTATAACCCTTCCCAGATTGATGGTCAGCAACAATTGCTTCTCTAAGATCATTGCTGATGTCTTTCCTCTATGGCATTGTGTTAACACACACCTGAAACCTCCCAGATCTGCAAACCACCAAAACTTCTGCTTTTATAGGAGGTGCTCACACTTGCTGATGATCAGTTAATCAAGTGCATTTGATTAGCAGCACTTGGCTTGCTCTCTTAATTCCACACACTGCTTCTGCATTTTGGCTTAGTGTTTGTGAAATAAATAACATGTTGTACTATGTCATGTAAGTTGTGTTACTGTATAACTCTAAGGTATTTCTTTGAATAAATGTTTAATCTAGGGATTAAATTAGTTTATTTTTACCTTTAGGCATCATGGATATTTAGTTGAACACCAAAACAATGTCTGTACAGTTCATTAATTAAAAATGTCCTTCTTTTAGGTTAGGCGACACTTTACTGAAATTATTATTATTAAGATTTTTATAGCATATTTGATCCTCAAAATATATGTGGTCATTTTAATGAAGCCTGACAAGTGCTCGAGAAGCGTTTAGTTTTTTTTTAAATGGCTGATGAGAAGTAGAAATTGTACTTATTTTTAGGGACTCCGTTACACCAGTGTCCTCACAAAGATAGAAAGACACATGTGGAAAGCTCAACTCTCGCGATGAGATGAGAGTGAGCGAGAACAAGCAAAGGAACCGTTGAGGAAGCGGCTGTTATTTATCGAGCCCAATAATGGCTGCTGCACAAGAAGTCTGTTGTCTTCGTGCGCTAGTCGACATTGGAGGGTCATCGATATTTCAGTCGTCGTTTTAAAGCCGCCATTACCTCTGGTAAGAGAAGGCAAACAAAGCAAGGCAGACTTGGCTGATAAAACCGCTTTTAAACGTCGTCGGTCGCCAGCTCTTTGGTATCTTTTTGTCCAGCTCAGACTGGTTCCGCTGTCTCGTGCGGTTTCCCCCCGCCGGACTACACTGAGAAAATAAACAAGTGAACTATGCTTCCGGTTTGGGGTTATTTTGTAAATGTGAAAAACTCCATTTTAGGTATTTTGTGAATGTCTAGCAGCCACTCTCAAATTCGGGAGGAGTTCAGTTGTGCCAAACAGCGCCAGTTTTAGTGAAACTGCGCTAAATTGTACGCTTTAAACCCATCTATTCTCTTCGTCCTGCACACTAAAGAACGGCATGCAGGAACTTGATGACAATAAATGTTGTTGGCTGATTTTAGGCAGCGTCTGAATTTGAAACAAAATGATAATGTGTGAACCTAATAGTTATTGTACAGGCATGTATCGGTTCTCTTTATATTAGAGAATAAAATACCATTTTCCTGAGTGGAGTTTTGCGTGTACAGGGCAGTGGCCTTTATTATGGCTAACTCTGTGAAAAATTTTCCATATGTCTGCTTTAGTTTACTTTTAATTCACCCTGTGATTCAAATTCAGACTGATTAAATTTTGGATGCTAGTTAGGGAAATTGGCTTGATAGAGGCCGCAGTTTTACTTTCAAAATCACCTGCCGTCTCTACATCCACCCATCCACGTTTGCCACCGTTCAGGGATGCTGATGGTGTTTTACAGTGTATGTAGAGCATATGGCGTGCAGCCTTCTTTTTGTTATTAGTGGGAGGAAATATGTGTTTAAGGAAACCTTCAGTAAAAGCTTATATTGAAATCTAAGCTTTTATTTTGAAGTGGTCATTGTTGGTGATGCTGCTGCAGCAGCAGCAGGGGTTATGTAATCCAGCCTGTCTGCCATCATCCTCTGAAATAATCGCTGGTTATGTCAGTGTTATAGAACAGGATAAGTGTCTTTAGTCACTCATGTCCACTGTGCCTTTCTTTCTCTGTAGCACTATTAGTTTCTCTTTCACTTTGACAGCATTGTTTCTTTTGAGCTTTTTAAAAAATAAACCCACTATATGTTATACCTTGATAGAATATTGTTGCCATATACTTAGAATAAATAACTAAGAGTGTTAAAGCATGTTTGCTCTCTTAATTTAGTGTAACAAGGGTTTGCCGCCAAACTGAAGTTCCTCACAGTTGACCTTTTAAACTCTGGTGTCTCTGTAGTTGCTCCCCTGGCCTTGCTGCCCTCCCAGAATGCATTGCCAGAGGCTTCTGTGTGTGTCTCAGCGACCAACATAACAAAACCCACCACTCCACCTAGTCCACGCCAGCACAGCAAAACAGGAAGGTATGAACCTGTTAATCATCTTTCTGTCTTGAACACAGTCTGTTTGTAAGCTGCTGTTGTAATCACAGGCAGGCAGATATTTATGGAAAAAAATATGTTGAATCTCCCTTTTTTTTTTCTTCTTCTTCTTCTTCTTTTTAGGTTTTTAGGTTAATCTTGTTCCTTGTCTTACTCCAACTATGTCTGGTTCTGGTGACTTACCAGGTGAGTCTTCAAGTTTCAGTCTGGGGTGGTTTTCCATTGTTTGGCTTAGGCCATTCTGTTCAAATATGCAGAAAGAATGGTGCACTTGCAACTCTGTGGAAACAATCTGAAGAAGGCTTTTATTTTGTTGGAGCATGGCCTATTGGGGAAGAGTGTAAGCCGTGTTTTAATAGTTCTAGCTACATATAGATTTCCTCTAGACATGTAACATGCAGGCAGTCATGAAGTTAGTGTTTTGAAAAGAGAACGGCTATAAAGAGAGTTGTTGACTGCATTCATCTGTGATTTTTGCCTGTTTGAAATGTGGTTGAACAAGTTTCGTCCAAACAACATAAATGAATGAAGTAATTTGTCAAAGGGAACCGAAGACAATAAATAAATAAAATGAAATAAAAGCAAGTGCTGCTATCTTTTGAGACCATCAGTGCTGAAAATTTTTAGAAGTTAGACCATTTTTTGGCTATCTGCCATTTTCTTTACACCTCTTAAAAGGCCTGGTTGTTATATTTAGGATTAAATTAGGGTTATGGTAAATGTGTGACTCTTAGTTCTGATAGTGGCAATGTTGCATACTGGATTTCCCCATGTTTGTGTTGTCTGGCTAAGTAATATTGTTCCAGCACCATTGTTATATCTTAGGCACGTTGTTGAGATGTCATAACCTTAAAAACTATAAAACTAGTGTCAAATGTGGTGGGGTTTTTTTGTTTTTTGTTTTTTGCTTCAAAGTGGGCGAGTAATGAAGTGTTGAGCATCCACAGATGAGCCAACCCTTAGTTTTGTAAAGATAACCAGTGTAAGGAGCAGGTTGTGGTGGATGAATGGGTCATTTTTAACATGGGAAACTGGCATTTGGGTCCTGTGTGAAACCAAAAGTCAGCACTGGCTTAATATTTTTAGACTTATCCCAAAAAGTTGAATCTGTTCATCTGGACGTGGCGTTTTTTAGTGGGAGAAACGTTTCGTTTACCAACTGGTAACTTCTTCAGTCTCAGCTGACTGCAGACTTCCCCAGCCTTATAAACAGTACATTGCATAATGACAGAAACCAGCACCATTGACTAACAATGGGCCATTTGGTCAGTTTCATGATCAATGGTATGCAAATTGTCATGACCATTGATCAATGGCCATGAGTACCATTCACAGAGATTGGGGAATGGCTGCAATCACAGCATTGTAAGATGGTGACAGATGTACCCTTAGGCCCCCTCCTCGGTTCAGAGATGGTCTTTCCCTTTTCACGTAAATGGCCTCCTTGACTCCCCGTTCAAACCAGCGTTCCTCCCTGTCCAGG
>VUQS01011834.1:3561-13691 GCA_015108495.1 Heterochromis multidens
AAAAAACAGCAGATCCACATATTATACAGTATACAGTATTCACCTTTTGGACAGACACAGGTGCTGGTGATAACCTGGTTGGAAAAGCCGGGGTTAGGGTTTGAGCAGCTAGGAACAAATGCATCACCCTCTTCTTTATAAACCAGGTCCCCAGGACAAGTCGGCTGAGCTGCATTCATCCATAAAAACAGACAACTGAATCCAGTCATGTAGCTAAAGGAAATGTCAGTTGAATTTTCATCCTTTATCCATAAAAGCATAAACATTAATAAATACAAATGAATTTGAGGCAACTACTATGACGCTTTTAATCTCTTTAAGACTTAAAAGCTGCTGATAAATGATCACCTACCACATTTGGTTATAGATCTCCATTTCTGCCACACATAGCTGTTGTTTCCACAGTGCAGGGCAATCTCTTTGAAAAAAGCACAGCTAATGTATTTGCTGTTTTCATAGCTGTAAATGTTCTCTTCACAGAGTTGGATATAATGTGGTGTTTTAACTTGCAGACACTCCAGGGTGTAGGAAAAGAACTCTCTGCATACCTGTAAATATCATTGGAGGAACCACCTGAACATTTCAGACTAAGATATTGTGCACAGCAAAGTTTGCTTCAGTTTTATGTTGGAACTGATAATCCAATTCACTAACTCCCAAAAATGTGTAAACACAAACAAATACATCAAGAAAAGCACATTTAAACTATCAAAATGATGGAAAAATTATTGTTACATCAACTTACTAGATTACTGACAAAGACAGGATCTCGCGTTTGACACGTTTCCTTGGTAAGCACGCTCTTTGTTATCAGCTGCTGCTTGTTACCTGCTTTCACAAAAAAAGGTACACTCAACCTTTGAAAAAAATATGCAAAATAAATGCATATTCCTATAAAAAGTATATATAAAAATATGACACAGTCTCCAGAAAAGTTAGGATGCTGTTTGAAGTAAGATGTCAAATAAAATGCATTCAATTGGAAATCTAAAAATAAACTACAGTTAACTGAAAGTAGTACAACGACAGCATATGACATATCAATTTTTTAAATATGATAGATAGAGGTTCCACTGAAAACGTATATTGCAACAAAGGCCCAAGCTGATTAACTGAAAAACTATTTTAAGCAAGAATGAAAAAACATTTCACTTTTTAAAATACAGCAATTGAGCTCCTCAGTTTCCAAAAAGAGAATCTAAAGGCTTGATGCAACACATTTGTAAACGTGCCCCTCTCCCAAATGTTTTGAAATGTTTTACTGGCATCAAATACAAAATCAGCTTGTAGTTTTCAAAAGCCAATGACATTTCTCGGCTCAGAATTTGATATATTGTTTTTAAATTAATATAGGGTTTAAGTTACAGTTGTGGTCAAAATTTTACATAACACATTATGGGCATAAATGTCCTGGTAATTTGGGGCTTTTAATGATTTCTTTGAACTGTTCTTTTTCCATCGTGGAATGATTGTACCGCATACATCTTTAATAACTTTAAAAAAAATAGAACTGAATTTATTTTGGATTTTCTCTAATCCCCCTCCGTGAATTGCTGCCTTACCATGGTGGAGGGGTTTGTGTGTCCCAGTGATCCCAGGACCTATGTTGTCGGGGGGCTTTTGCAAAGCAAAAGCCAACAGAACTACATCATCTGCTTTTTGCAGATAATGTGGTTTTGTTGGCTTCATCAGGTGGTGGCCTCCAGCTCGCACTGGAGTGGTTCACAGCCGAGTGTGAAGCAGCGGGAATGAGAATCAGCACCTCCAAGTCTGAAGCCATGGTCCTCAGCTGGAAAAGGCTGGAGTGCCCACTCCAGATCAGGGATGAGTTGCTGCCCCGAGTGGAAAATTTTAAGTATCTTGGGGTCTATTTCACGAGTGAGGGAAGAGGGGATCGCAGATTGGAACCGCAGCTGCAGTGAACGCTGTACCGGTCCATCGTGGTAAAGAGAGAGCTGGGTGTAAAAGCAAAGCTGTCAATTTACCGGTCGATCTACGTTCCTAGCCTCACCTATGGTCACGAGCTTTGAGGGATGACCAAAAGAACAAGTTTGCGGATATATGTGGCAGAAATTAATTGGCTGGCCTCTTTCTAAAAGATAGGTTGAGGAGCTCAGTTATAGAGAGAGCACTCTCAGAGTAGACCCGCTGCTCCTCCACATCGAAAGGAGCCAGTTGAGGTGGTTCGGGCATCTGACAAGGATGCCTCCTGGGCACATCCGGGGTGAGGTATTCGGGGCATGTTCCACCGGGAGGAGGCCCCAGGGGAGACCCGGGACGCGCTGGAGAAATTACATCTCTGGGCTGGCCTGGGAACGCCTTGGAATTCCCCGGATAAGCTGGAGGAGGTGGCTGGGGAGAGGGAAGTCTGGGCTTCTCTGCTTGGATGGATGGATTTTCTCTAATCTACACAGGGTCAAAATTATACATACAGGCTCAGATATATGCATACACTCAAATCTAAGTATTTTAATAAGTAGTGCTGTTGGTTCTACAAGGTCTTTTAACTTTACAAGGCCAAGGCCTTTTAACTTCTTATTAGTGATTATAGTTGACTACAACTGGTAGTTTCTTTTTGCCAGCATAAAAAGGATTTGTTCGACAGTACTCATTAGATTGATCAATACTTAGAACAATGGGAAAGTCCAAGGAAATCAGTGAAGATATAAGAAGGAGAACTGTAGATTTACACAAGTTGGGAAGATCTCTTAGAGTCATTTCTAAACAACTGCAGATTCGAAGATCATCAGTTATTTGAATGTGTTACCACTTTGCCAAGGTTTAGAAGAAGACCCAACCTGTCACTCCAGCGTCACTGTCCACAGGGAAGCGATTTTTACATCACCATACATTTAGAGGGTGCCAATGAAGAAAGAAGCCCTTGCATGAAAATCGGCACCTTCAAGCTTGACTGAAATTTGCAGCTGCCCACATGGACAAGCCAAGTGCCTTCTGGAGAAAATTTTTATGGTCTACCAAGACAAAGATTGAGCTATTTGGCCACAATGACAAGAGGTGTGCTTGGAGGAGTAAAAGTGAGGCTTTCAAACTTAAGAAAATTGTACCAGCTGTCTAGCATGGTGGTGGTAGCATCATGCTCTGGGTCTGTTTTGCTGCCAGTGGTACTGGTGCATTACACAAAGTGGATGGAATAATGAAGGAGAACTACCTCCAAATTCTTCAACATCACACATCTACAGCTAGACGGTTAAATCATGGACACAACTGGGTGTTCCAAAAGGAGAATGATCCCAAACGCACATCAAAACTGGTTTTGGAATGGATAAAGCAGGCTAATATATGCTTCTGGAATGGCCTTCCCAAAGCCCCGACCTCAACCCTATTGAATATGTCTGCGACCCTGCATTTTGAGTTTTATGTGTTAGTTTTGTTTAATGTTATGTTCTTCACTTAGTTTGTTCTTGCTTCTTTAGAGTTTCATATTCTAGCTTTAGTCCCTATTTTGTTTTCCATTAGTTTATTTTCAGCTTAGATTGTATTTTCTTTCCTATTTTGTAATTATAGTTATCGTTTATCGTTAATCTCCTGAGTTTCAGTTTTTCCTGTACTCCAGTGTTCCCTGTTTCTTGTTGTTAAGTTCCTGTCGTCACATTAGATATCCCCTCGTTTAGTTACTTCCTGTTTTATTTTGTTAGTCTCTTGTCTCGTGTGTGTTGTGTTGTGTTTAGTTTTGCTTCCCCTCTGTCTCATTAGTTTGATTCTGCTCATCTGTGTCTTGTTTTCCCCAGCTGTGTACTCTCTCCCAAATTACCTCATGTGTATATTTAATCCCTCAGTTTTCCTTAGTTTGTTTTCATGTGGTACTGTTTGTTTCTGCTTTCTGGACTCTATTTTCCTCAGTTGTTCGGATTTGCTGTTTTCGCCAAAATAAAGGTCAATTTTCATTTATTCTACTCTGTCCTCCGAGTCCACATTCTCCACTTCTACATTCCACCTGGCAGGACTATGTTTAAAAGCCAAGTACATGCCAGGAAACCAACCAATGTAAATTAACTCTACCAATTCTACAAAAAAGACTGGTAAAATATCCAGCCAGAATTATGCCAGAGGCTTGTTGATGGCTACCAACAGCATCTGATTGAGGTGCAAGTTGCCAAGAGACATTTAACCAAATATTAATGGGAGTATATGTATACATTTGAGTGTGTATGTATTCTTTTGGCCATGTGTGGATTAGAGAAAATCATAAATAAATCCAAACCTGTGTACCCAGTTCTCTCTTTTTTTTTTTAAGTCATTAAAGATGTATGCTGTAAAATCATTCCACTCTGGAAAAAGAACAGTTCAAAGAAATCATTTAAAACCAAAAATTACCATGAAATTCATGCCCATGATGAGTGTATGTAAACTTCTGACCACAACTGTATTTGCAAATGACTGCATGCTGTTTTATTTGCTTTATAAACAACATCCCAATATTTTTTTTTTAAACATGGTTGTATATTGTATGTAAAACTGTCCTAGTTTTCCCATTAGTTACATCTAGCATCACAGCTCAATACTGAACTATGGTACTGAATTATGGACTCTGCACTATCTCTGCTACCACCAACACTATTACTAGTGTGTACATGTTTTTGTACTGCTGCTTATGTTGAATGATACTACAGCTATTAGTTGTTTATTAGTTTCTGATTTGTCCTGTAGGTGACATACTTTGTACATTGTGTTTTCCACACAGTCCAGTCATGTCAGTGCTCAGTTCCTGCTGCAGCTCCACCTTAACAGCAAATCATACAGAAGCTTCAGGAGTTAGTGATTTATAGTGTATGTACGTTTATCTGTGTTTAGGCTTTCGTGCGTTATGTGTTCTCTTACCCACAGACTGTCTATTCCTCCAGGTACACTGTGCCAGGTGACAGAAAGAGGAAGCAGAGAGCTCCTCAGTTTAGTGTAGATGCCGTACTGAAAAATATGCTGGTAGGTGTGGTCATATGGAAGGGAGATACTGTAAGCAAATAAACAAAGGGCATTTGTTCAGAGACTGATCTGAAGTCTCCTCACGTCTTCAGCTTTGTAAAACAAATGAAAGAAAGAAAGAAAAATAATGGTAAACAGTCTGTAAATCACTTTGCAGACAGTGAGATGCTCTAGTGGATCTAATATGGTGTGTTTTCATTAAACTCAACCAAAAAGACAAACATTTAATAATGCACAGTGTCCCAGGGCCAGAGCGAATAAAGAACTAATACTGGTGGTAGAAGTGCTGGAACACATGCAAGCATAATCAGCTTGGTTAAGTAGCTGAGAATGAGTGACATTTGAGTTAATGAACTAAAGTGTCTTTTGGCAAAACACTTTGCTGGTGCCTCACACACTTAGTGTAACTGGTGTTCTGAAGCTAAAAAATTAGTAATTTAAGATTATTCTCCCCCTGAAGGGAGGGAGTATGTAATCGGTTCCATCTGTCTGTCTGTCTGTCTGTTTGTTAGCAGTCTAGCGTCCACAGTTTTCAAGATATCATTTTCAAATTTTGTGTGATGGTAGATACCAATAACAGCTCGAGTTAATTTAATTTTGGTGAAAATCGGGTCAAGGTCACATCAAATGTGAAAATCAGTAAAAACTATATAACTAAAACTATATAACCCACAATTTTTTATGGATCGTCTTCAAACTTCACAACAATATACTAGGCCTTGGGGGACATAAGTACCTAGGTTGGCTAAGCATTTGAACTTGACTTTCATTGTTACTGGGTTTTGTTGTTATGGTTTCAATAAACCATATAGAGTATAAAATATCATGAAAGTGCATGGAGAGAGCTGTACAACACACTTTTTATTTTTTCAATACAACGCCCTACGACATCACAATGATGCCATAAAGTTTTGCAAAATCACACACTGCATGAATATATCTTAAAATCTCAAGTTTTTACAGCTTATAGAAGCTAAAGAAACGTGTGTTAAAATACACCATTTTAGTATGTAATGCTTCATGGTCATACGACAAAGGGTTACACGAATTAGGAAAAAGCTTTAGTTTCCATTGGATCATCTCCTAACTTTAAAGCAATATATTAGTCATTGTAATAAAAAAAAAGGCTGACGTCAGCATGTTGTAATAAAAACATCATAAAACATCAAAGTTTCAGTATAACCCTTGCCCTTTGGGAGGAGTTGCACTCTCTGAGTGCTCTTGTATGTTATGAAACAAAGACCAGATTGAGTCATTATGTAAGTTTCTTAAGTTTCTAATTCAGTGCAGTTTTCTTGAAATGCAGTAGTAACTTCGTGGATTCAGATTTGAAAACAAACCTTTTCTTCTCCACCAGGATGCTTCCATTCTGCAGAACAGTCCTGACTTTGTTCATTATGATCTCGACTTCAACCAGCAGCCCGCTGTCTCCTCGCCGTATGGTGATGTCAAATTCTACACGATTGTGGGTGAAGCGGGTGAGAGTGAACGGGCAACTGGACCTCACATAGAAACCCAAACCACTGAAAGGCTGGACGACTCCACTGCCAAATGTCCTGCAAGTAACTGATTGCAGCAAAGTTAGTTTACTAATTCATGCAACACAGATGGGTAAATGACCAAATTACATTATGAAGCATAACTTTGTTTAATCAAATGTAAAGAAAAGAAAAGAAAAAGTAATGGATCTCTAAAATGAACTTATAGAATGTTGACAAGGACTAACTTATACTCACATTTCTGAGTTTCTGTGGTTGTCACTGATCCACCAGTCCCAAAAACTAAGAGACAAAGAAAGTGCCAAAGTGATAATGAAAACTGATACTGTAATAACTTGAAATCTCTAGTGAAAACACAAGGATCCCACACTCTAACAACATTCGATTACATGGAAAACATCTGCAATGAAAATATGAAAATGTAAATTGTAGAGAAATGCATGAAATCAATACATTACAAAATATTTACACTACCTTAATTTGTTACTCTTTCTGTGTAAAGTGATTCATTAATATTTAAAATATATAAATGACAGCATGGTACCTGAGACCAGTGAAAAACAGACAGCCAGCATCCATTGCTGTGTGGTCATGTTATTCCTTCTCTGCAAGTGCAACCAGGAGGATGTGCCCAACCAACCCACTCCAGGGCTTATATATGCAATGTCCATACACACACACACATACTGCCTGATGATGTGATGTGTGAACTCACACGCACACGTGAGTCTTTCAATAAAGCTACCAGGAAACTACAAACATTAAAGAAAATCCGATTAAACATTTAACTAAATGGTAATTAAGTGAAAACACTGAAATTATTACACAATGCTGGAAAACGGACTCATTTAAAACATACCAACATGCTATGCTATCAGGTTGCATCAACAATTCAAGACAGTTGCCCCACTGATATATATTCCTGTGGGAACTTGTGAGCGTGTGTATCAGAGAACTTGACAAAGAAACCCAAACAGGAATGGGTTCACAAACAGTCTAAAAGACGGGAAGTTGGAAACTTAAGCCTGTTCTCTTCTTTAGACCTCATGTTTCCTTGTTTAGCAGTTAACCAGAAATTAGAATAACTGCACAAATCTGTGTTTTTACTGGAAATTTTGTCATGCTTCATTCCTTCAGTAAAAAGAAAGTAGACAGCTAAAAGAAAGGCAATATGTCATCTCCATTCTTAATAGTTAAAATATTAAGTTTTATATTATGTACAAAGAGGGATGCTTACATTTCGTAATATAACAGAGTCACCAACTCCATCCTTAATAGGTGAAATATTAAGTATTTACAAAGAGGGATGCTTACTTTTGGCAAACACTGGTGAACTTCATGAGTCTTGTAGGACAATAGAGGGCAAACAAAATAGAACTGGAAAATAAGGGTTGGTAACTGACGGTGCAAGGGTGCATGAACTAACACGTGGTAAATTATTTTTCATCACTAGACACAAGGGAAAGCACAGAGTATTTCAAAATGCATCCTACAAAACAATGATGTGTGTCTGACTGACTGTGTGTGTGTGTGGGGACAGTTTTATAGTCTGTCATGTGTCATAGTATATGTCTATCTGTGAGCAGATTTTGTCAGCATTGTAACCAAAAACATCAGCGGTGTGTAGTTAAGATCAGAATGGAGCTTGATTTTGAAGCTGGGAGTCATCTGACCCATGAATACAAAGTGCTGGAAGTAGGGGAACCAAGACTCATCCTGTCACTTACGGTTCTTCACTGTCAGTCATTTACATCTACACACCAGTGTAGATGTAAATGACTGAAAGGTGTAAATGTTGAAAGGTATACAGTGTCAGAACTGTCTTGTTTAGCTGGTTTAAAGTTAAATATAGAAAAATCAATATTGTGATCAATACATTTTAGTTGAAGGAAAACATCCAGAATAGTACAAAATACTGGATTTCTCATTCATATAGCTGTTTCTTTCTTTTTCTTCCTTTTTTCTTTTACTCCTCCACTTGCCACTTGCTCAAAAACTGCCATGGTAGATGGTAGCATTTCATTGCTGTTTCCCATTTAATGTTGCATATGAGCTGTTTTAATCTCCTCATTGGTTCACAGATGTCCACTTCATCATGTTTAGTGTCACTCCTTATGTTTCACCCTTTCTCATTCCTCAGATTCCTCACTGTATCTTAGTCCCTTCCACCAGAGATGCGAGCGGAGTGCAATCAAGGAAGGGATACAAGGAGAGAAGCATCGAAGGGGCTGGCATTTAACAGAATAAGACATCCTTGCTTGGTAGCCTCATTTTAAAGTGATGGCACTTAAATATAATGTTTGACACAACTGCATCATAAACTGTTTTGCTATAGCTCAACTACAACTCTATTTTATTATCTCAGATAGAACAGTTCTCATGATGTGTTTTATGTGTAGGGCCACTTTAAATTAAGTTTACAACACAGAGCAATGTGACAAGATATACCATTTTTGAAACACAATGCAGAGAAATAGTGTAGAGTAGAAAGTTTGATCATCTTCAATAACTGAAACCATTTATTGAGAGTTCTCCCTCCTTAGTTTGTATATCCCAGCTGTATGCTATGCCTCTTTTATACAGTGAAGGTAAGAACAGTTCTTTTCAATCATAGCATCCCCAGCAAGCCTCCTCTCTTCTCTGTATTCTAGATGCATTTTAGAAATGGAGATCTCCTTCAGCCTAGTGCACTGAGATTGATTTCACAGGTAAGACAATGCAGGGCAGATGAGATGAGGAGGTACAAATTAGTGGAATGAGAAAAGCATCCATCCATCCATTTTCTTCCACTTATCCAATTCAAGGTTACAGGGAGGGCTGGAGCATATCCCAGCTGTCATAGGGTGAATGGTAGAGTACATCCTGGACAGGTTGCCAGTCTATTGCAGGGCTACAAAAGCATTCAGTGTTAATTATTTTTCTTTTGGTTACTTCATGTTTCTGTGACTTGTTCTAGTTATACTTCCCAATTTTGTTCTTTTTCCCTCATTTGTGATTCTATACCCAGCTTTTTTTTTTTACTTTCACCTATGTTTGATTGTCTCCACCTATTCATTTTTCCCACCTGTGTCTTGTGTTAAAGTCTGTATATACTATAGTCTTGTGTGTCCCTTTATTGGATTTATTGGTTTCCCTTTTCATTTCTGGCTCTTCCTTTGCCCCCTTTGAGGATTCCTGTTTGGGTAACTCCTGGACAGATAGAAAACCAATCCTGGCAGACATACTCTTAAATGGTTATCAAAAGGCTTAAGTTTTGGCTGTCAGCTATCAGTGTTTTTCACCATTTCAATAGGTGGTGCAATTGGTTTTATAAAGCTTTGCTTAAAAAAAAAACGGGGTTAATGAGCCATAGCACTCAGCTACAGGTGAAACTCAAAAAATCAGAATATCGTGCAAAAGTTCATTTATTTCAGTAATTCAACTTAAAAGGTGAAACTAATATATGATATAGACTCATTACATGCAAAGCGAGATATTTCAAGCCTTTATTTGTTATAATGTTGTTGAACGTGGCTTACAGCTTATGAAAACCCAAATTCAAAAGCTCAGAAAATTTGAATATTGTGAAAAGGTTCAATATTGTAGGCTCAAAGTGTCACACTCTAATCAGCTAATTAATCCAAAACACCTGCAAAGGGTTCCTGAGCCTTTAAATGGTCTCTCAGTCTGGTTCAGTAGGAATCACAATCA
>VUQS01011840.1:1431-19830 GCA_015108495.1 Heterochromis multidens
CTGATTGTAAACAGTAATGCACAGCCTTGTGGGGAGACTGGAAAAGATTACTCTCCTACATTGCCAATAAATGGCTGAAACTATCATAAATGTTTGACCTTTATGCGGTTGAAAGGAAGCAATATCTTGATGCTGGTGTGCTATTAAATTATGCAGGACATTTCAGGATAAACTTCCCTATATCAGTCTGGTCTGCCGATTCAGTAAATGAATAATGGATGAGCGGCGCCTCCAGAAGGAAATGTATCATATACCATATAGGGTTCGTGTTTTCCACGGACAAATGCATTGATTTGTCGCCCTGTAGGCCTCCGACAAGACTACGCCTCTACCTCAGCGACAGCCACAGCCAGCCGTCGCAGCTCCAGCTTCTCCTTACACTCCCTCAGGCGCAGTCAGATGGATCTTGAGGAGGAGGACGAGGAGGATGAGGGTTACGACCAGCTCCCGCCTCCCCAGCCTCGACTGTTCCGCACAGGGTCTATGCAGCGGGGCAGCCTGCCCCACTCTCACACCTTCTCCAGTATCAGAGACTGCAGACGCAGCTCGACCACCCATCAGTTTTCACTCAGTGGACACTCCCAGTACTCTGGACCCTCCAGTCTCATCACAGAGACACACACACCGTACACAAATAGCACAGGTGAGTGACCTGATCTGATCTGAGAACACATTCGACAGTTTGATGCCTGTTAAAGCCCAGAGAACAGTCGGCATCTCTGGGCTTCCGGTAGTCCATACTTCCTGTTCTATCTGCATTTCAATATTTATGAATGCTGATTAAATTTAAAAAGCTGATAAATTTTAATCAGGTGATAGCTAAGTATTTTAAGATTGCATTTCAGCAAATGCAATCTCTCTGCTCTCCACACAGACCGTTTATCTGCATGCAACCAAAGCCTGCTCAGATGTACTTACAAACAGAAATCTTCCAGAAGCAGAAATCATATTCCCTGCTTACAGATTGTGTATATTTACATGCAGATATCTGTCTATAGAGACTATTGCATGATTGACTGATATTTTAGTGTAAGACAGATACTGCTGTTATTGTGTGGAGCAAATCTTAGTACTTTAACATGCTATGCATTTTTAGTTAAATTAAGTTGGGATCATTTTAAGAATAGAGCAACATTTTGAGTGGACCACATGAAAATATTCTGTTGCTAGCACCTCCAAAATTAATTCATAAATATGATGTGTCTTTCTGCTTAAATTTAAATTGTAAAAATAAGATGTGGTTCTACAGGAGGATATGGTCTAGATTATATCTTTGCTGAGGGCGCTTACTTTCATATTCATCAAAATGTCAACACAAAAAAAATCCTAAAACTTTGAAAAGCTAATTTAAAAAAACTAACTTGGCACCTGCAATACCTGATCAGCTTTGTTAATGTTGTCGCATAGACAAGCTGCGAAGAAGCATGCCCAACCTGATCCGAGCCCCCAGCATGCCTAGTGTCCCCAGTATTCCATGCCTGGCTTCCCCTGTCAACCCACCCTCCCACGGCCCCTCGTCTTTGCCAACGATGCCCTCCCTCCGGAGCAGCCAGAGCTTTGACTCATCCAATGGGCTTGCACGACTCCAGTCCTCCAGTAAGATGCTTGTTTTTATGTCTGTGAATGATCAGCCAAAGGAAAAATCACTGTTATTCACAGATGAATGTTTAGTTCAACTTTCTGATAGCAATTTAAAATGCCGGGATTGCAATAAGATGCTTGTGCTTAATAATATTCCTTCAGTTCCTTCCCCAGGCCAGCTCAGTCAGCGAGTCCAAAGCATCGGGAATTTTCCTACAACAGCACGACACCCTCTAAAAGCCACCGCTTACGTAAGCCCCACAGTCCAGCAGGGTCCCACCGCCACCTCTCTGTCCACCTCTGCCAGTCTGAACTCCATCTCCAGCAGTGCCGTGCTGCCTCAGCCCCTCAAACCCAGCAGCAGCAGTAGTTTGCTGCCACAGGCCCTAAAACCCACCAGCACCAACCAGTCAGCTGTCCCCCGCAGTTCCCTTCCTCGACCAGCCTCCTTCATAGGAGCAAGTGGCGTTCCACGTCCGAGTAAAATCACCCAACCCACACGCAGGTAACTGTACATATACTAGTTCCTTGGGTTTAAAGGGGAACTACACCAACAGGAGTACTGATGTGTATGTGCGAAAATGTCATGTAAGCACTCGATAAACTAAAATTTAGACCTGATGAGGAGGTCATCTCAGGGGATCTACAGAGGTGGTAAAATTCATCCTCTGGTGAACAGGAAAAAAATGTAATGGAATCATTTTCTGAGCCAGGAGTTGGTGGCTTATTAGAAGTATATGATCACAAACCTGGCTAGAGTAGTAGTGCTTTCAACATGTTAGTGAGTGGCATTGTAAGCAGTCGTTAGGCATGGCTTTGGTGGTTCAGTGGTAGAGTTCTTGCCTGCCATGCGGGAGACCTGGGTCTGATTCTTGGCCAATGCACCAAACCTTTTAAAAAAAACAGACAAGAGCAAAGAGTGTGCAAATGTACACACTCGGCTGTACTGGTGCAGACTATAATGAGCTGTGTTGAACATGCCAATTCTTAACTTATACGTAAACTCAAGCCATATCACATTATAAGGCCAAGAGCTCAAAGTGCTGGAGACAAAAAGCCAAAAATTCCTCCTTCAACATGTAGCATGTCATTGTGAGTACATCCATGTTTGTGTCTTCTTTACACATTGTTTAAAGTCTGAAGGCTCAAGACTAGCAGTGATTTTACTGTGCCAGCAAGTGACTCATTATGATTCTTTTCACAGGGCCAACTTGTACATAATTCAGTTCCCCACCAATGTATAAAACGCCCGAAACCTCTGCAGTGGATAAACTGAAATTTTCACCTTATCTCTTGATGATCAGTACAGTCGGTGAGCTGAGTGTGCAAATGTACACACTCAGCTGTACTGGTGCAGATTGCAATGAACTGTGCTGAACATGCCAATTCTTAACATTCTTAAACTCAAACCACATTACATCAATAAGGCCAAGAGCTCATAGTATTTATTTCTGGGATGATGCATCTTTTGATTTCATTTTATTAACTTATATGCTTACCTAATGTTTTTTTTTTTCTCTGTCTGCAGTTTGCTTACTCCTCCAAAGAGTCTGGCTGCTCTGAGTGCCCTGAGGGACGGCAGCTGGAAAGATGGCTGCTACTGAACCCAAATAAGCTGAAATTTGAGAGGTGCACAGGGTAACGCTGCATGGGAACCAACTGATTTAAAATGTCACTGTCAGGAGGTCTCTAGACTTGGTCTATGACCTGAGAGAGTGACTGTTAACAGGGATATAAGCACTACTCTGCTGAAGGACAAAGTAAATACTGATTAGCATACAGGTCCAGCAGGCTGGATCTTAACCTTACTACCCGCTGATACAGACTGACACACTATGAAACAACCAGGCAATACTCTGATAATCCGCTGTTTAATGTGAAATGGATCCTCTCTGATATGTGTTTCTTGGTTTGTCGTTGTTAATTCTTTCATTCAGCAGATAAACATTTCTCTCCAGCTGAAAGCTTAGAAAAATATATTCCATGCTTTTGTACATGCTTTTAATGATTTCATATGACCAGTTTTGGAAGTACTATTTTTTTCAGACTGTGGTCTCAGATATGAAGTTGAACCTGAAGTTGGAATTTTGTTACTTCCTGTGCCTGTTTAAAAAAAAAACAAAAAAAAAAAAAAGTAATGTAATTTATGTTAGTTATAGTTCAAAATAAATGATCTTCTTTGTTAGTTTTTTCTGTTAGTTTTTTTTTAAGTATGACATCCATTAATGCCAGTGTACACACTTTATCCTTTGGCTAATTTCTTTTTATTTAATGTTTACATTCAATTTCAAAATGTTCTTTTATAAGCATAACCGCTGCAGTGATATTGCACAAGGAGCCCTCATGCTTTTAATGGATGGCAAGAAGTTGAAGAGGAAGTGAATTTTTAAAGTGAATAAAAGCATTTCAAAACATTTTCGTACTCTTTTGGTCTTTATTAAAATCGTTTGTAAAGAACCAAGGGAATTCAAAAGGTAAATTGCAAAATGGGAAAGGGATTAAGGCCAGTGATGAGCTGCTGATTTCATTGTTGACCTTGTCCTGATGGACAGTAGAGGAAGGTTTTAAATGAGCTAATGACCGTTAGAAAGCTTCTTTAAGTAAAGGGGTACTGTAGTGAAGTAAAAGCAGGCCAGCATGGCCGTCGAATATATGTGCTTTAATATCAAGCCAGGCAGTCAGAATGCATCTAGTCTATGAGCTGAACACCAGTATGAATGACAAAGAACTCTAGATACATGGGGTTAGTTGTGGTTAACCTTGAATAACTTCAAGACAATTATTTTTTCCACATCCCGAGAGACCAATCCACATTGCTTAAAAACATTTGGAGTAACAGTGGTGTAAGGGTGAAACCATACTGCTGTATGCTTCCCTGGTAAAAATGCAACACTAAAGCGAGTCCAGTTCTACATCCTTCAGATGTAAAGTATATCTGAATGCTAACAACACTTCTATTCAGTAAAAATGAGTGGAAGCTACTGACTTTTCTAAAAATAGATGTAGAATTGTGTTTTAGCACATTATAGTTAGGGGGTTACTAGTTTTGAAGTGGCAAGTTCAACCTGGCAGCTGTTAGTTTCACAAGGTAGTCACAAAGTGACTAATGTTTAACAAGTCAGTATGTTGATGTCAAATCTCCCCAGTAACACTCAAACATGCTCAACTTTGACATACTGTACCTCAGGGAAGGTGACTAAAATCTCTTATCTTTTATCTTTTGCACAAAATCATTAAACCAGACCTGAAGACAGATACTTTGTATGCAGTGCTGACCTTTTGGAGTTTTTGATAATGCCCAACAAAGCCCAAGAGGTATGTCTAATCTGTTTTCATCTGCACTTTCGTGCATCTTAAAATATTAGATCATATTTAACAACAGGTTTTTTTTGTTTTTTTTTGGGGGGTGGGGGGGTGTGGATTACAGGATGCTGTGATCAATCTAAAGACGCTACAGGAGATTTCCAGGCAGCTTGGTTTTGAGTGGACAGTTTTGGCATATGAGCTTGGCTTCAACAGAACTGAGATAGGACGGTTCCACACCAGGTCTACAGAGAAGAGTGTCCAGGCCAAGGCCATGTTGGAAAGCTGGTAAGATGGGTGTGCATGCTTTTGAAAATGTGGTTTTAACATATAATCCCTATAATGTGCAGTCACTGGTGTTTCTAAATCAATGGCCAAAATCTGATTATCTTAGTAGTGTTTCATCCAGTTTTATAGGTCATCTGAAACACTTGTAATCCTAAGAAATTCAGGTAGATGCTCTGCAATCTCACACGAGAAACTTAAATAACTCATTTGTGTTTTACCATGGTCTCCTGGGCTTTCTACACACTCCATCACTTTGAGCTCCTTTTCTTCTTATACGTCACTGAATTTCTCCTGTTTCCCTGAAATGCTTTTCAGAGGTCCCTCTTTATTCACAGGTATGAGAAGTCATGGGACAAGCCCAATAAGACCAAGCTGCTGCGAGACGGACTGGAGCGAGCAGGCAGACGGGACCTGGCTGAGAGACTGCACTGTCTCCACTGGGGCCACCAGAAGCTAAGTCAAAGGGTGGAGCTTCCCTCTGCCTTCCCCTTCCTCATCACAGTCCACAGGACCATCGACAACCAAGATGCACTACGTAAAATCAACGACCTCAGTCGCAGATTCACTTAAAACCTGGGGTAAAACTCATATAGCTGTGGCTATGTCCGTAATTCGTGTCTTACATGCGTAGACGTGATACTGCAAAGAAGCAAATGGACTCAGTGTCAGTGAACAAACAAATCATGGGATATGCTACTTTTTGTCGTATAAGAAATTAAAGCTTTGCAATAAAAGATAAAATGTTACCTTTAGAGTTCTTTTATTTTAAAAAGTCCTTTTTTCTTAAATATGATATCTTAAAATGTCAGAAGTCGGCTTCATTATGAATCCAGTAATCTATTTTAAGTGATGTAGAAAAGAGAAAGGTGGGAAATTCTCACATGAGCAGTTTTTGCACCATTATAGAAGTTATTGTTGTAAAATTAGATGAATCGAAACTTCAGCACCATTTTAACTGTACTGTTGGTTCAAAATGCCCAGAACACCTGAATCAGAAGTAATCCTGATTCAGATTATCTCTATTGTGTGTTGGCACTTATGTAAATTTGACTGCTTTTCTGTCTTCATTAATATATTTACAAACAATGCCACAAATCTGAAAAAAAAAAAAAAAAATAGACATTCAGTCACACAATGATAAACTAGCCAGAGAGAAGCATGTAACCAATTAACAATAAACCATTAACAACAATATCTACAGTATATGCGAGTCAGCTGTATCTATAAGTTGTTATAGTTGGTTACAAATAGCACAGGTGTAAAAGGCAGTGCAAGGACTGCAGTAATGTATGGCTGACTGGATAATTTATTGATGGATATGTATACTGCATTTTAAACAAACATCTGACCATAAAGGGGCAATATGCACATATGGTTGAATGATGCAAATATTAAACTGCAGCACAAGAGAAATTCTGGATTTTTCCTTGTATTTCATTCTTTTGATGTATAGTGCCTGACTGTCACGTACACCAGAGGGAAGAAGCTCGAATGTGTTATGGCAAATCAAGTAAATAGTCTATGTCAGACTATGAGACTTGAATATCAATCATAAATGGGGTTTGGGGAGTTATTAAGCATTAAAATGAAATATTGTGGTTTTATAGTGGCAATATGTGCTGGACTACTATCTGACTGAGAGCAGGGACTCATAAAACACATTTATTGACTTTCACGATGAGAGTTAGATGAGAGGATGACACGACAGATGATGATTCCGGTTTCATGTCAGCATTGTAAATATGCCTGTCTGGAAGTAACAAATTGCACCTAGGACAGATAGTTTTTATGGTGGCCAATAATAATAATAATAATAATAATAATAATAATAATAATCTATTATTTATTAGAATTGTTTTGTTTAACTTAATTTATTCCATTTTATTCACAAAGTAAAAACGAGTAATTACATTAAGATTACTACAAAATAGTAATTATAGTAATTATACAAAAATAAAATAACACAATTACATAAAAATACAAGTAAACATACAAGAAATAGAGGTCTATTAAGATTATTACAAAAAATAGTCATTATATAAAATAATAATTGTTATAATTGCTGTTGTCTAATTTAAAATAATGATCAGCTTTAGTAAAGGGAAAAGCAGTGGGAGGAACCATATAATATTCCAATCAATCAAATTCATTTGACCCAGTTGCACAAACCAATCAGGGGGGAACACTTTCTTAGCAAGGTTGTATGAGCGCACAATGAGCCAGTGTGGAAGTTAAGCAAAGTAGTCTTCAAAATAAGATAGACTGTCTTTAGTTGGGATTTAAAAGGCTAATTTGCATATTGGAAAATGACAGTCGTGGCAAAATAGGGTATTACAATCTACCCAGGGCTTACAGCGCTCCTTAAAACGTGGAAATAAAAAAATACTGCGGGATACCTAAACGTGAAACTGTACTTTATTGTGGAAGTTCTTCTCGGAATGTGTGGCAGTTCCTGGCTGGATTGACGCTTGTATCGGCGCTCTGACTGCTATACTCAAAACAGAGCACAGCAATGAGGAGTAATTCAGTGAAAATGAACATTATCGTTAAAGCAGCTCTCCGGATCTGGTGTGTGGGTGTTTTTCCAATTTAAACCTGACATTATGCTCATTTGCAGGCCGACAGCTGTCGGATTTCAGACACCCAGGCGACCGTTCAGCTGTTAAGTCGCGGTTGCGTTTATCCGCTGCTTATGTTGGATTTTCATAAATAAACTGACGTGTCATTATCAGCTTTCAGGTCCTTTGGTGTTACCGAGCATGTTTACGGCGTGACACGGTGCTGTTTGAAACATTCGCCGACGTGAAATTGCGAGCTGCTCGCTGAAGTTGCAACAATGGCCTCGGCGCTGAGTTGCTTCAGTGGTCCCGAGTTGCTGGAGGACGCCAGTCACGCTCGCGGTTTGATGGACGGGTTAAAATTGCTGTACGACTGCCGGCTGCTCGGGGACGTTACTATTGGAGTTGAGTGCGAAGAGGAGTCTTTGGAGCACAGCGGCAACCCCGCCAGAGGTGGCATCGACCAACTTTTCTTCTGCAGCCGCAACGTCCTCGCCGCTGCCAGTCCATACTTCAAAAGCATGTTTACAGGCGGGTTAAACGAGAGCGTGCAGGAAACGGTGGTCATCCGCGGGGTCGATCCTGAGTCTATGTCCGTCATTATCGATTACTGCTACACAGGCAGGGTGACCATCACTGAGAGCAACGTGCAGAGGCTGTATGCAGCGGCCAACATGCTCCAGCTGGAGTACATCAGGAAAGCTTGCTCAAGTTTCATGACAAGGAGGCTGGACCTGTCTAACTGTGTGGGGGTACTGAAATTTGCAGACACCTATGACAACCCCGAGCTGAAGGAGAATGCACAAGCTTTCATAGCCAGGAACTTCAGCCAGGTGTGTAATGGGGGGGATCTTTGCGAGCTGGACCTGAAGCAGCTGAAGGAGTTGTTGTCTCTGGACACTCTGGATGTGGACTGTGAGAAGAAGGTGTGCTCAGCTGCGCTACAGTGGATCGAGGCAAACGCAGCACAGAAAAAAGAGGACGCGTTACAAGCGCTGAAGTGCGTGCGCTGGAACTTGTTCGCCGAGAAGGACAAGTGTTACTTGGAGAGCCTCATGGCGAGGCCTTTCATTGAGAAATACCTGGCATCGTTTTTTAACAAGTCCGCAGAGGACGGCTGTGGAGTGTCTGCTACTCTGGATGTGCCAAAACACAGAATAGGTGTGAGTGCAAAAGAGATGATTCTTTTCTTTGGCCTACCCAATGACAACATAATGTGCTGCGACCCGTACTCAGAGGACTTGTACTTCATGGCTCCTCCTTTAGAGGATCTGAGCAGTCAGGATTACAAACGCTCAACCATGGAGTCCTTAATCGCCTGTGCTACACCTGAAAACAACTTGTACTTGGCATCCCACCTCTCGAAACACTTCTGGCTGTACAACTCTGTGCTCAACAGCTGGCAGGAGCTGGCAGAGAGGCCACTGGGGAGGATACACTCCGGGATGGGCTACCTCAACGGGCACGTGTACCTTCTGGGAGGAAGAAACCCAGTGACAGATGCCAGACTGAAGGAGGTCGAGTGTTACAGCGTCCAGAGGAACCAGTGGACGTTTGTGGCTCCTCTGCCTCACTCTCTGGGTAAAATGCAGGTGGTGGCGCTACATGACCATTTGTATGTGGTGAACAAAAGGCGAATGCTTTGCTATGATCCCAAGAGGAACCGCTGGCGCCACTGTGGGTCGCTGAGAAGAGACAAGCTTCACAAAGCCTGCGTGTTCCAGGACCAGATCGTCTGCGTGTGTGATATCCCCGTGGTGAAAGCCTACAGCCCCACCAGAGGCGAGTGGAAGAGGCTCGGCGACATTCCTATCGACAGCCGAGCTCTGAATTACCAGGTGATCCAGCACGACGGCAAACTGCTCCTCCTCACTCAGACTTTACTGCAGCACAACAAGAACAGAGTCCTCATCCACGAGTACGACCCAGCCAGGGACACGTGGAAGAATATCATGGCGGTGTATGTGTCCACCCTGGGACCCGTATGTGTTTCGACGCGCGTTTACCCAGCGTGCCTTAGCTCTGCCCACAGCTTCTCCACAGAGGAGGACGATGACAGCGGCTCCAGTGCAGACTGGGATTTTGATGGGCTGACGGACGCAGACTCTGACTCTGGCAGCTCTAGCTCTTTCTCTGATGAGAACTGGTAGTGAAGTGTGTTGCTGTGTCAAAATGTATTATTAATTAAATTATTTGGTTTTTACAGGGTGCTTTTGTCTAACGGGGACGTTGAAGTATTTATTCAGTATTAAAACAGTCACGAGAAGCACAAGGGTTTTTCTTTTTTTTTTTTTTTAAATATCTCTCCATACGTCTGATCAGTAATATTAATATTGGGACGCATAAAACCAGAGAAAAATGTTTACTGTACCTCTTCATGGCAGAGACATTGTAACTTGTCAAATACAGGGGTTGCTCATTAGGAATAACTGCTGCATTGCTTTGCAATAATTGCTGGAACTGAGCCATCATTAATGCTGTTACTTCCACCTGTGCTTTTCCTGTGAACACAAGACAGATGACTGGTTTAGAAATGTCGGTTTGTGGGAATCTAAATGGGATCCATTTGGAAGAAAAGTGGCAGTCAAAGTACAAGCTAAACAGAAGTTTCACGGGGTAGAAAATGAAAAAAAGAAAACCGATGATGCTTATCAAAGAAGCCCGTCTTAATCTGATTGGAATAGCAGTAGAGCTTTGTGTCTTTCGCGTGCAACACCTGAAGGTTGCGTGGCAGAAAATGCTCAGGAACCACTGCTGTACCCCTTCATCAAATGCTTCCTGAGGACCTTCTTTCTCCTAGCTCATAGAGCCTGTCAGAGATTTGTCCACGCCAAACCCGAGCTGAAGTATTCGAGTGATGTCGCTTGACAAAGCTCCACCAGAGAGCTGCAGAAGAGCCTGAAGCTGCACGAACGTGCCGACTAGTACTCCCACGTGGATGATAAATTGACGCATTAAATCGCCCAGAGGGCCACTTTAATGCTTTAACTTTGTGTTACGTGAAGAGTTTTTGGGCAAGCCATTCTCTTTAGCTCGAATAAATGAGCACATGAGCTTAAGATTGGCGTGAAATCATGACTTGGGGTGTTTGGGATGTCAGGCAGCTCAAGTGCCTCTTGTTTATGACTATGAAATAACTGGTTATGAACTGGGCTTTAAAATTTATGGTCCTTTTTATGTTGTTGATGCACACAGTGGGCGACATCACACTCAGGCGGTGCTGTAAAAACTGCTGCGTGAAGTCTAGGAGCCAATGTACTGTACGCTCTCTCAGGTTTGGGCTTCAGCGAAAGCCTGTTTGGTTCTTTTTAGATGTAGTGTGATTAGGATGTTCTGGTGACAGGTAATGCATTTTATGATTTTGTTTGAAATTACAGAGTGTATGTGTGTGTTTTCTTATCTATACTTTATATTTTTTTTGTGTCTGTTGCAACAGCTTTTTGAGTATTGTTTGGGTCTGATGATTTGTCTGCTTGCCAGAAGACTGCCGAGAAGCCGTTGTCCCAACCAAGCAACCCCAACGCTATTTGCACTTACTGATATAAATGTTGGGTATAAAATATTAAAAATCCTCATCAGCAGAATGCTGTATCACCCCCAAAAATGACCATAAAGTTGAATCAGCACTTCTGAAAACACTGAAGAGTATAAACTTAATGAATGACTCTTAGTTGGGGGATTTTTTTCAGGCAGTTTGCTGACGGTCCGGTTGCTCCAGAGCTGGGTTTACAAAATAAACAGTTAAATGAGTGTATCCCTGACTGTCTCTCTGATGAATAATGAAGTTTCATGTGCTTGTGTGCACAAGTGAAATGGAAGGGGTGCTTGGCTGTGGATTATAAAGCTGTTTTTGGTAAATGTGTCAAATAAATGTCCGTGTACGATGCAGAGCTACAACTGTGTGTAGTGTTGATTTTTTTTTTTTTTTTACAGAAGTCATATTTATTGCCACTGCAGGATGAAACTGGAAGGTTTAGGTAAAGAAGAGCGGTCTTGTGAACATTGTTTAATATGGTGCAAAACAAAAACAGTTCAGAAAGGTTCAAATTCCAGGAGGATGGAGTTTTAATTGAATACAGTGTCATTAATAAAAGCATCCAAAAGACTTTATTATTTTTTTATGAGACATTCATTGTGTGTTGACTGACATGAATTAGTGCATAAAAGCAGATTGATTGTATTTTTTATGTTTTGTTCATATTTATTTGAGACTGCCTCTGCTTATTGGATATCCATTGTTAGATGTTATCCTTGTTTCTTTTTGTAAGTTGTACAAATTTGTATGAGGTTAAATATATTGTGCTGTTGGAGCATACCTACTGAAGTGTTTGTGGTTGAGTGATATGTCTATGTAAATAATAAATATAATAACATACATGAGTTAAAAAAAATTATTGATTAAAAAAACATTTCTTTTTAAAAAAAATATTCTGTATTTTATATTTACTGTGCAAAAGTCTTGGGCCACCCCTCATTTCTTTATATTTTGCTTCCAAGGAGCCAGACTTTCTAGTAAGTTTTTAAAGTGCTCTTGAGCAATAGTTCTTCAGGCTTTCTGAAGGTTTTTCCACCCCTTTCTTTGGACATTGCAGTAAAAACATACCTGGAAAGAGAAACACACATTGGGACACCATCAGTCATGGACTACAACGAAAAATTAAAAAAGAAAGAAAGAACTAAAATAATTTCTGACCATATTTTGATATTTAATACAGGTGACAACTTTTTTTTTTTTTTTTGTTCTTTTGCTCATGCAAATCCTTTCACGACCAGTTCACACTGGAGTCTGATGTGGGCAGCCTCTACAGAATGATGTGTACAGCTAAATAACACACACAAACACACAAAAGTATTTGAGCAATAACTTGTATTGTGAACGTAGCCTATAGCCACATTCAAGTGACATTAAAAAGCGCCTCTCCGAAGTCTCGCGATATTTCACCGCTGTACCGCCGTCCAGACCGCGAGAAGATGAGCAATGGCAATAGAAAACAAACCTGGGGAGGAATTTGACACAGTTTTCAGTCGAAACGACTCCCTGGAGCTCTCTTCTCATCACGAATATGACACTACACACGCTCGGATTTTCAAAATAATAGTAATAGGAGACTCAAATGTGGGGAAGACGTGTTTGACTTACCGGTTCTGCGGGGGCACTTTCCTGAAAAACCCAGAGGCAACTATCGGGGTGGATTTCAGAGAGAGGACGCTGGAGCTGGATGGAGAGAGTATCAAGGTGAGAAGTCCTACATTTTAAGGAACGCACACAGCTGTTATCTGTAAATTTCCACTGCTGTTTGTCTGTGTTACGGTTTATAGGTCACCTCACAGAGACTGACCCCTGGAGTCTGTTTTCAGCCTGTAGGCATGTGATGGAGCTTACTTCAGAATGACCAATGGCTAAAATGAAAGCTTTTCCTTCTACAAGGCCACTGTTATTGTCCACAATAAGTGGAATAATGAAGCTGGTGTAAAGCCAGTTCATATTCATTTCTGTTCATGCACTGATACGTGTTTATTCCCATTCTTTGCCTGTTTATATTCCTCATTTGCCTGGAGATTCCCCCCCTTTTATGAGCTTCCAGTCAAAGTGAAACAAATCTTATTAACCATGCCTCAGTCAGATCAAGTGGCCCAAAGAGCAAACACAATACCAAGTCACCTAAGTGGATTTTTTTTTTAATTTAAATTTAATTTAATTTAAACCCACATTTTTTTGGCTATCAAAATAGGTCTATTTCAGCCAGCCTGGCTCCACCAAAAAGCTTTTTTCAAAGCAGGCATTTTGACTCGTCATAGTGGGAACATGCAATCTATGATAATGACACTAACATTACCTCTATCTGTTGGTATTTCAGTAAACCATGACCGTGTGGCAGTGAGCCAGCATGCACATTATCTGAATGCTGATAAATGGAATTCAGCCGTCTCTAGTTTAATAATTTACATTTCAGGTTCTTCTCCTGTAACATGGCAAAGTGTCTGTTGCAGAAATGTTCCATCAATGGTATTTTAACTACCCCCCTATCACACATTATCATTATAACTTTTTTTAAATTTTATTTTAAGCAAGTGCAAAATATAATAATAATAATAATAATAATAATAATAACAACTGTGGATTGACTCTATGGTTGATATATGGCTTAATCTACTGTGCAGTATACCTGCATTGTTGCCCCAAAGCTGCTAAAACTTTGTTTTGAATAAATTCAAGATGCATAATTCTGAAACATTAATAAAAGTTAATTCTGTGCATCAAAAATGAAGCGATATTGCTCAAAAAAATTAAAGGAACACATCAGATCTCAATGGTGGGAAAAAAAATAAAAAATCATGCTGGATATCTTTATTAATATGGACTGGGTAATGTGTTAGGAATGAAAGGATGCCACGTTGTTTGATGGAAATGAAAGTTATCAACCTACAGAGGGCTCCCCAGACCATCACTGACCCACCACCAAACCGGTCAGTGCTGAACGATGTTACAGGCAGCATACGTTCTTCACGGCTTCTCCAGACCCTTTCATGTCTGTCACATGTGCTCAGGGTGAACCTGCTCAAATCTGTGAAAAACACAGGGTGTCAGTGGTGGACCTGCCAATTCTGGTATTCTATGGCAAATGCCAATCAGGCTCCACAGTGCTGGGCAGTGAGCACAGGGCCCACTAGAGGATGTCAGGCCCTCAGGCCACCCTCATGAAGTCTGTTTCTGATTGTTTGGTCAGAGACATTCACACCAGTGGCCTACTGGAGGTCATTTTGTAGGGCTCTGGCAGTGCTCATCCTGTTCTTCCTTGCACAGAAGAGCAGATACCAGTCCTGCTGATGGGTTGAGGACCTTCTACGTCCCTGTCCAGGTCTCCTAGAGTAACTGTCTGTCTCCTGGAATCTCCTTCATGCTCTTGCGACTGTGCTGGGAGACACAGCAAACCTGGCAATGGCACGTATTAATGTGCCATCCTGGAGGAGTCTGACTACCTGTTCAACCTCTGTAGGGTCCAGGTATCGCCTCAAGCTACCAGTAGTGACACTGACTCTAGCCACATACAAAACTAGTGAAAGAACAGTCAGAAAAGTTGAGAAGGGGAAAAAATGTCAGTGGCCTCCACCTGTAAATCCATTCCTGTTGTGGGGGTTGTCTCATTGTTGCCCCTCTAGTGCACCTGTTGTTAATTTCATGAACACCAAAGCAGCTGAAACTGATTAACAACCCTCTCTGATACTTAACTGACCAGATGAATAATAAATAAATAAATATATGAACACTTTGAACACTTCTTAGTAGGTATGAAGGTTGGAGCTGAGCAGCACAAACAGAATAGAGAAGGTAGAATAGTGCTGTGCTGCTTTTTCATATTTCCTCCCATGGAACTTGTTAAAATAACAAATGTCAAATAACACTGGCCTTATCCCTTAAATAGGACTCTGTGGCATCAGTATGTTTCTGCTGTGCTAGTTGCAGATTTGGGACACAGCAGGTCAGGAGCGCTTCAGGAAGAGCATGGTGGAGCACTACTACCGCAGCGTCCATGCTGTCATCTTTGTGTACGACGTGACCAGCCTCTCTTCCTTCGAGAGCATGCCCGAGTGGATTCAGGAGTGCAGCCAGCACTCCGTGGGCCCCCTGGTGCCCCGCATCATGGTCGGAAACAAGTGTGACCTGAGGGACCGCCGGGAGGTTCCCACATCAGCCGCGCAGTGTCTGGCTGACAGCTACAACTTCCCACTGTTTGAGACTTCAGCCAAGGACCTGGCTGAAAAGGAACATGTGGATGCTATATTTCTGACTTTAGCTTACAGACTGAAGAGCCACAAACCCCTGAGACTAAAGCAGCCCAGTGAGAGCAATTTCAGGCACATGTGGAACCAGAGAGAGCAGGAAGCAGCAACTTGTCAATGCTGAGGTCACCTACATCCTATGTGGATGTACTCATTATATAATGCGGTCACAGCAGCCTCCAGGAATAATAAGTGTGCTGAGAAAAGCAGCTTTGAACAACACTGAGGCTAAATTTACAAAGCACTCTCATATCAGTTAGGTAGAAATGACAGAAGCTTGTTATGATTTCCCCTATCAGATATGAGCCACAGCTAATGACAGTATAGGCCTAAAAGTTTGCACAATATTAAATAAACAGTTCAATAAAATGCATGAACGCATATGGAGGTATGCTGAGTATTTGTAGCCCAAACTGCATTTCAGATCACTGAGTCTGCAAACAGAACATTGCAGAGCGCACTTTAGTAGATAAATGATCATAAATGATATGCAGCCATTGCCAGAACAGCAGCATTACTGCACTATAATGTATCTGCAGGACTCAATGCAATTAAGAGAACTTAATGAAGAGGAAGAATCGATTATTGTGTGTGTAGAGGGACCAATAAGATGCACTGATACTGTGACGAACACTGCAATCAAATGTTCTAAAGTGATATTTTAGTTTTTAAAACTGCAGTGTGAGACGTGGTGCTGTTATTGAATGTATCTGTGTCAGCTCCTGTACATACACAGCTGTCTGGAGAGAGCTCAGACAAAACCCAAGAACACAAGTGACAAAATGTAGCTGCTCCACTAGTTCACTTGAAAAGCATGCCTGATAAGAAACTCGGTGGATCTTGAAACTGATGAAAAACACCACAGCTGGCTGTTTAATATGTTGCATGTGTATGATAATAATAATAATAATAATAATAATAATAATAATAATAATAATAATAATAAAACACTGTACAGATGTGAATCAATAAACGTGGTTGCATCAGTGTCATGTTCTTTTCTTGATGTTTCTGGTGTCGTTTCCTACTCGGAGTGTAACGTCAGCGGTGGGCATACTTTTTACCATCCCAGGTAAGCCACTGTGGTCAGTATTTGCCATATTAGCGACGACCAGTGGTACACTTGTGCATGGCTATAGCTCTGTTGATACGTTAGCGAAATCACGTAAAATAGGAAATCCTGCACTTGTGGCAGCTGTGTAGTTGAATATGGAACACAGCTAATAATGTGAACCGTGCACTAGATAAGATTCCCACTGCGTTAATAAAGCTACTATAATAGCAGTGATTCCAGTTCAACAACATAACCGCTTTTTTTGTGGCGAAGTCTGGATTGTCATATTTACCAGTCTGCAGCAAGTCCATGAAAGCAGCACGGCAAAGACCTGTTTGTATTCCTCACGCGGCGTCTCTCCGCGGCCATGGTAACACTGTCCTCAATACTGGACCTCTGATTCAAGAAAACATATAAACGAGCGCTTTTCATGCAGGTATGAGAATAATTTTCACTGTGAAAACTCAGTTAAAATGAAATTTAGCTCGTCGGTAGGTTGTTTTTGTCTACATACAATTTGAACGCATGCGGGGAGGATTAAGTGTCGTTTAGGTTATTGGCACACGATTCGTTTTGTTTTCTTGTCTGTGGCCTAGTAGCAAGCTAGCGAAAGGCTAACGCCGGTAATATTACATGGTGTACGCAAGAAAGAAGCTGATTTGAATAGAGGTTTCATTCAGTAACCGGGTGAAGCGCCTGCGGTAAATGCATTCATTCAAAATGCAAGTGTCCGACGTCAGCTAGCTTAACTAACGTGGTTTACCGGGTGGAGCCGTTTCATTTTAAGTTATCTGATGGGCAGTCGACTTTCAAGAAGCTGCCCCGTCCTGTAACAACATGCGTTTATAATGAGGACACTTAATAACAATAATATTAATAATAAACTAAAGAAAAATGTGGAGGCGTTAGATTAAAACATTGAACTAGCATTAACCTTTGAACTCCTGCGGTTTCACTACTCAGTTAATGCAACTGCTTGTTTGTTTGTTTGTTTTTTCTTGCTGTTATTCAGCATGAATTTGGCAGAAATATGGGACAACGCCAAGAAGGGCCGAGAGTACGCCTTGCTTGGGAACTATGACTCCTCTATTGTGTACTACCAGGGCGTCATTCAACAGATCCACAAGCACTGTCAGTCCCTCAGAGATCCCACACTTAAAGTCCAGGTGGCAACAGGTGAGTGAGTCCCCGGGACCACTGACTGGTGTTGCACCAGTTAGTGAACCTGTACAGTACTTGGGACCTAATCCTGGATGAAACGCTTTCCTTTGATGGCAACTATTGGTTATTTGTTTAAGATGGATTATTTTAAGAACGCTTTTCTTTGTGTCATTTCTCATATTTGTTGTGATCTATTAGTTTGGTCGTCTCGGGGTGGACAAAAGACATGTAAAAGCATTCTGTAATGTTGCTGGTGTAAATGCAGAGACATTATAAGAGAGAGACTTGGCACTCAAACAATCCTGAATTTAAATCTATGGTGGATTGTGGAACCGCAAAGATGGTGATGAAATTTATATGAAAACAAAACATTTAAAAGTTTATTATGAGGAGTATTTTATCAGAATTAACTGGTGATTCTGTACTTGCCATTTTTATGTCCTGGTGACCATTGAACTTAACGCTAAATAAGTACTTAATTAAATTAAGTAACTAACCAAGCTATTGCCCAAATGTGTGTCAAGATATCTGCTGAGTGGTAAGCTTTGCCTCTCAAAGGATTTTAATTGGACTCTTGGTGCCCATTACTTAGTGTGTTTCATTTGCTTCCATCATTATTTGATGACATTTTTTAGCAAAATCTAACATTGTGGTTTTGTGTTTGTTTTTGTT
>VUQS01011850.1:4283-15614 GCA_015108495.1 Heterochromis multidens
GTGGAAAAAAAAAAAAAAAAAAAAAAAAAAAAACAACCCCCCCCACCCAAAAAAAAAAAAAAAAAGGAAATACTAGAGTTCTTTTATTGAGGAAAAATGATCCAATGTTACATATGCATAAGCTGCTTTTAACTAGTGGCACCCCCTTGTGCAGCAACAACTTTGACTTGGTCTTTCCAAATCGTAATCTTAATTCTTATTTGGGAGAACAAGTTGTGTGCTAAAAGTAATTGTCTGACCTGCTGGAATTTCTGAATTAATTGATCCATCAGTGATAGCGACCCACTTTGACCAGCAAAGCAGCCCCAAAACACCAAGTTTAAAGAGCAGCTCATCCAGCTGCCTAATATGAAAACAAAAACACCTACTCTGCTTTATGCTGCTTAGTTCTGTTGGCACTTGCATGCCAATATTTATTAAAGATCTGTGCAAGTTAATTAATAAGTCAGTGTTCAATCAGAATTTAAGGGAAACTCCAAAAGGCAGGTGGAAGGTGTTTCTGCATTTTTCTCCATGCCAATGAGGAAAAACAAATTAAAGTTACCAGTAAAGTGCAGGGGATTGACCTTATGTGTCATTATGAAGTAAAAAAATGACCTATTTATTACTTAAGGTAAAACAATATACAGGCTATATGAACTATAGTATAATAAACTACATTTGCAAAGTATCCCTATAACTTAAGATTTTTTTAAGGAGCAGTTTAACATTATAAGACCCTTTGTAGCTGAGAGTTAGAGAACAAGACTGATAATAGTTGCAATTATGCAAATTTTTAACCACCAGCAGTTAGTTAGCTTAGCATAAAAACACAGAGGAAACAGCAAGCCTTGTTGGAATTGTTTTTAGTTTTTTATTTTTGTTAATAACAGTTAAATGGAACAAATGTCAGTTAGTGACATTAAATACATTTTTTTTTCTAGATGGATTTGTGCTAAGTGACACTAAGCTAACTAGCTACTGGCTCAAACTTCACATTTACTGCCTAAAACGTTTTTTTCCCCAAAATATCAAACCACTACTTCACATTTTTGGCAGTGTTTTATGGATTTGGTTGAATTTCTTTTAATACTCTCAGTGATATTTCCCAATACTGTATATCTGTTTAGGTCACATGTCTGTATTTGATGGGTTTTGAGGGTTTTTTTTTCCTATTATGCTAATTAAGAAATAAAAAGGGGAAAACAAAAACAGAAGAAAAATACTACAGAGCTGTACATTCACAAATAAATTTAAACATATAAATACTTTCATGCATATACACATTTACACATGAATTATGATTTACTTTTCTTCTTATCTGAGTTTTATTTATGATTTTTGACATATAGGCTATCTCATTCTATGCATCTGATCTTAGTTGCCTTATTGTACCAGCAACCATTCACAACAATGCTGCCGTACACCAGAATATCATTGAAAAGGAAGACGATTTTCTCCTGCATCTTCTTAAGACCCTGCTTAATCAGAGCTCCCTCTCCGATCAGAATCCGGTCCGGCTTGCACAAGGGCATCCCTGTGTTTTGGAGTGAATTCTCCACCGCCTGGACACACTTACCATGGTCTCAGTCAAAGGTCTGCTGATACATTATGTCTTTGGCATGAACAAGTTATGCAGCTCAAGAGTGTCAGTTCTTTTAAAACTATCTTGTGACTCAGTCGGGCTTTCAGAATGACAAACATGTTATACCGGAAAGAGGTGTGGGGTAGTACTTACCAGAAAAATAGAACCTGGTCAAACAAAACAAAACAAAACAAAACAAAACAAAACAAAACAAAAAAATATTGGAGTCTTTTTTTTGAGGAAACATTATCCAATATTATATATTTATAAGTTACTTTAAACTAGTGGTACCTTCTTCTGCAGCAATAACTTTAACTCGGTCTTTCCAAAGCATAATCTTACCTTTAATACAAGTTGTGTGCTAAAAGTAATGGTCTGACTTACTTCCTCTGGAAAGTCTCCTTACAGAGGATGCCCCACACAGCCCCAAGCCACCAAGTTTAAAAGATGGGAGAAAGTTGTGTTTTATCTAAACAAAATGCTTCTGTCTTAAAGGTACAGTCAGTAATTTTTTGAGATGATTTAATGGAAAAAACAAATACTGTACTCATAAATATACATTGATTAGTAATGTAATTACGTCTTCCAAAAAAATTGATGCATTCTCATAAACTTAGAATTAATCCATTAAAAATACATAGGAGCGGGCGCTGGTTTGTGGAAGCCACTATGTTGCTCCGTCATCTTGAATGGTGGCTGAGATGGACATTGCCACTTTGCCTAATTGTGTTTTATGTATGAGGCCAGCCATGTATGTAGTACACCTTATGAGTTACTTTTAATTTACAGATCACAATTAGCTCTTTCAAACTATATATGACCATTTAACATTTCTATATTTTCATTTCATATTCTCTTTCTCATTATATCTTTCTCCTCTTTCACCACTGTTCTCTTTCCTTCCTTTTTTTCCAACTCTTCCTCTTCCTCCTCACCTCAAGCCTCATCTCCTAAACTGAAGCACATGAACTGTGCATAAAAATGTTTATTCCTGATATTTTTGCAATTATTGTCATCAGATTAGACATGTGACCCTCCCGCCTCTGGACAGCTGACAACGAGCTGGCTAAACAACAACAAAAACAGCTAGTTATATGCTAACGTTATGCCAGCTAATATTAGAGTCGAGTGTGCTAAAAATCACACTTTCTTTCTGATTAACAGTTTGATTACATTCTCACATTGTATGAGAGCTTATTCACATCTGAGTCCAACAGATCTATTTCAAAAAAGTTTCACTAACACTGTCAAAAGCAGCTACCAGCAGCAAAAACAGCAGCACTTACCAACAGAAAAGTTCAGGATATCCTCAACAACTCACCTCAGTATCACTGTCATCAGACAGAAGTGAGCTTCACTGACTCATCGACTTGTATTAGACTCCTTTCACACATAGAATGTGGACACTCGCCATATTGCTGAGGTAAACAATGGACTGACCGCTTACATTCACTACAGATGAACAGCGACCAGTTGTTTGTCCTACAGCGGCCATCTAGGGGTGGCTGTAGCTCAGGATCAGGATGTAGAGCAGGTCATCTACTAATCGGAAGGTTGGTGGTTCAATCCCTGGCTGCTCCAGTCTGCATGCCAAATATCCTTGGCCAAGATACTAACCCCAAGTTGCTCTCTGATGCATCCATCGAAATGTGAATGTGTATGAATGTTAGATAGAAAGCACTTAAGCATAGAAAAAAAAGTGCTTGTATGACTGGATGAATGAGGCATGTTGTATAAAGTGCTTTTGAGTACTCCAGGAGAGTAGAAAAGTGTAGAATCAGTCCATTTACCATCGTAGCTAGGATTATGCACTTGAATTGGAGGGGTAAGAAAACAGAAATTAGTTGACTGCAATCTGCAATCTACTGACATTAAATCCAGAGTAGACTATAACATAACACCTGGGCCCTATACTATGAAGCTCGTTCAACATATCCGGGGTATCTCTCCCTTATCTGGATTCACTCCAGAGACGTTATCAAATGGTGACTAAAAATCTTTTTAAAAAAAGGAGATGATGTTGTAAAAAGGACAAGAGATGAATGCTGCAGCTAATCGTTAATTTGGTGATTTAGCGCACACAAAAAAAATTAATTCCAGTGAATGATTTTATCACTGAGTGTGCTCTTAGTGCTGCTATTTATTTCTAAGGTGACGGCTGCACATTAGAACTCTGAAACTTAAGGTTACTGTCCCACAGCAGATTAGAATCATGTATAACAACATTGTATAAATTTTCTAAATCACCAAATTAATACACGCACATTAGACAATGCGATGCACAGTTTATGCTTCATTCAGTGGTTTTAGTATCACGGCTTAATAAGCTGCACATATAAAACATATTCACCCAGCAGAGAATTTATATTGTACTTAAAACATGTTGTGAATTAAAGAATCAGTGACGCTCCCAGCCGGTTTAAAACTGAAACTCTGAAGATAATGAGGATAACCTGCTCTCGACAGTTTTAGTTTTCATTCTCTCAGGTGCAGACTCAGTGTTGTTTATGGGTTTGAGAGTAAAGCTTACATATAAAAACAGAATTCAAACTGTACAAATGTTGTCAGCAAGTACAGTGTAGGTGTCCTGTTTTAGGATCAGATATTAATGATTATAGAACAATAAAACTGTTGTAAAACTGTTTGCTGCCAACAGAAAACAAAAAATCAAGGAATGAGGTTGCGTCTAAAAATCTATATTATTTATTACTAATGTTCATCAGGGAAACATAAAGCATTACATGGTATTAAAAAGCTGTAGACCCTCCTACTGTTCGCGCACAGAGGTCCGAGGGATTCTTCCAGGAATGGTAACGCTATTTTCTGAAAAACTGACCACCTTCGTAGTACGGAAAACCCGGGGTTAACCCTGAAGTTACCTGGATAAGCCAAAATCCGGCTTTGTAGTATAGGGCCCAGATGGAAAGTATATTTATTTAGGTACAAATTATCAGGTATTTTTCTTTTTTTCTTTTTATTTTCTTTCTTTTTTTTTTATATTTTTCGCAAAGTCATGATTCCTCCCAGGATAATGAAAATTTGAAAAGTTTCTCGGAAGCTTACATAGTTGTTGAGATATCTAAGTCTGATTAACAGACAGGCTGAGTTTATAAGTTGTAGTGTCATGCTAAAAGACTTATTGCATTCTTTGCTACTGTACATTTAATTTAAATATTAGAATCAAAATGTGTTAAACATATATTTTATATGTGCAGAGTGAGATGTTTTCATTTTTATAGGTTTTTGTTTATTCATGTTCTCACGGACCTATAAAAAAAAGTGGGTTTTTTTTTAGCTTTACGTTTACACGATTTGACATTTTGTGTCAGCATAAGCTACAAAATGAATTTGGATAAAATAAGAGGTTTAACAAAACAATCTAAACTATAAAGTAGCAAACACCTACACCTAAAAAACAGTGCTGAGTAGAAAAGAGTTAAACTTTCAAAGTCAAACATGTTGCGAGACTTGTTGAGTAGCTCAGGCAGCCAGGGAATGTAAAAACAAACACACTACTCTGCTTTATGCTGCCAAGTCCTGTTGGCTCTTGCATACCAATAATTATTCAAAGTATCCTCTTTAACTCAGTGCTAAATATAGTAACTAGCTATGCAAATTAGCCAGACAGTCCATCTTCTATGTAGGTATACACATGGCAGAATTCAAGGGAAACTCCAAAAGGCGTAGTGAATGTTTCCGCCATCTTAATGAGGAAAACAATTGTCAGTAAAATTGCAGTGAACTGACAGGAAATACAAGAAAATGACCTATTTATTACTGAATAAACAAAATAATAGGGTATATGAAATAAAGTATATCTTTTCAAACAAGAAATACAAGAAATACCCTTTCTAGCTGAGAGTTAGATAAGAAGATTAATAACACTTGCAATTATGCTGATTTTTAACCACCAGCCACTAGTTAGCTTAGCACAAAACAGGACACAGGGGAAACAGCAAACCTTGGTAGAATTGTTTTTAGTTTATTTTTGTTCATAACAAACAAAATACAAGGTTCAAACCAGCATTTTTTTTCCCCCACAAACCATTGCTTTACATTTTTGGCATTTTATGAATTTGGTTCAAATTATTCTAATAGTCTTAGTAATTCTAATACTTTATTGCTAAGTGATACATACATTTAATTCAATTCAATTTTTTTAAACATTTGCCTCAAGGTGCTTTATATTGTAAGATAGAGACAATAATACAGAGAAAATATATGTGTTTAGTTCATGTTCTTATTTTACTGTCTCCATTAAAATGTAGTGAATGAAAAAGAAAAAGAAAGCGCACCCTCTTTCAGTTCTAAGGTTTTACCTATCAGGACATAATAATAAAAGAAATTGTGGTTGTTTGCAGATTTCAAAATAAGGAAAATACAATCTCAGATGAACTGCAAACCATGACATACCATGTCATCATGTATTTGACAAAAACGAAACCAAAATGCAGAGGCAGCTCTTTAAAAAGTAAGTAGACCCCCATGATTCAACAGGTTGGCCAACTCTTTTTTACAACGTTGCTGTCAGTTCATTGAGTTCACAATGAACTGACACGGGTCCTGTGGCTGCAAAAAAAGCCCAAATCATCACCCCTCCACCACCATGTTTGACAGTTTTGAGGTATGAGATGTTTGTGCTGATGTACTGACTTTGGTTTTTGCTAAATGTGGTGCTGTGCTTTATAAAAAGAACATCTCCACTTCGGTCTTGTCACTCCAAAGGATAAGTCTTGTGGTTTGTTCAGATGCAATTTAACCAAACCTATGCTGTGCTGCTATGAGGCTTTCTCCTGGCAACCCTTCCAAACAAGCAATTATTGTTCAGTCCTTTTCTGATTTTACTGTCATTAATTTTAACATTTAACATGCTAACTGAGGGCTGTAGAGTCTGAGCTGTTTTTTTTCTCTTTCTTTTTTTCTTTTCTTTTCTTCTTTTTTACAATGTCTCTGAACATTGTACAGTGTGACCTTGGGGTTAATTTGCTGGGACATCCACTACATGGTGTACTTAATTTTTTTTCTTTTTCCCATGACTATCCTTTTACAATCGGTACTGTAAGTTATGAAAAGATGTTGACACTGCCAAATTAACCTTAACTATACTTACTCACATAATGTGTCATTTCATGTCAGTATAAGTGAAAAAATTAATTAATTAAATTAATTAATAATTTAACAGGTTAAAGAGGAATAAAAAGTAATCTACAACTCTAGAAAAGAGTTAAAGTTTTAAAATCAAACATGTCAATCAAGCACCTACCCTGATTTATGCTGCCAAGTCCTGTTGGCACTTACTAAAGATCTGTGCTATCTGTGTAGGTTAAATAATAAGTCAGCTCTAATTCCAACAATGCAAATTAGAGCGGCACAAGCAGCATGGTGGCTTTTAAATCAAAGATGCTCAGCATCAGAGGGAAGATGTTTCTGTATTCTTTTTATGACAATGAGGAAAAACTCTTTTAAAATTGTCAGTAAAGTGCAGGGGATTGACTTGATGTGTCATTATGAACTAAAAACTTGCTTATTACCTAATATTAAATGATATACAGGCTATATGAAATGAAATATAAGAAAGTATATTTACAAACTATCCCTTCAACTTAAAAACGTTTTAAGGAGCAGTTTAACAATACAAGACCTTTTTTATGTGAGAGTTAGAAGAAGATTGGAAACAGTTGCAATTATGCACATTTTTAACCACCAGCAGTTAGTTTAGCACAAAAACAGGATACAGAGGAAACAGCTAGCCTTTATATTATTGGTTTTTTTTATTTATTTATTTATTTTTCATAACAAACACAACTTAAGTCAGTTAGTGAAATTATTTTGTTTCCTATATAGATTTTATTACATTTGAACAAAGTCAGACTAGCTGTGTCCCCCTGCTTCCTAGTTTTGTGCTAAGCTAAGTGAAGCTATCTAGCTACTGACTTGACCTTCATATTTACCTTATAAGGTATTTATTCCCCAAAATATCAAACCATTACTTCTCATTTTTGGCATTCTATTATTTATTGTGCTAAATTTCTTTCAGTATTCTCAGTGATGTTTCCTAATGCTACATCACTAACCTGTATATGCTTAGGTCACATCTCATCTCATATCTATTTGATGGGTTTTATGTTTTTTTTTCTAGTTTCTAAAAAGTGGAGTTGTATATGCATAAACACATTCATGCGCATACACATTCACACATGATTTATGACTTGCTTTTCTGCTTATCTCAGTTTTATTTATGATTTGTGATATTCTTTGTATCTTATCTCAGTTGCTTTACCTTTGCTATCTCTGGGTCTCCATTTCACAGATTGATTTTTGCACAGGTAAACAGAAATACCAAGAACAAAACAAGTGGACTACTGGAATATAGGACTAGAAGAAAGAAATTACATCATGACACAATAGACTCGTCCGACTGGATACCCCAGTGCTGCCGGGATGATGTCGGGAATGCACTGACATACTAAAGAAAACAAACAGATAAGGTATCAGGCTGCATAAAGTTTCAGAGTTTTAGTACAATTTCCTTTTGAGTAAAAATGTGCTGGAGCTGACAGGGGGTGAGGGCCAGGTTGGCAAAAGAGAGAAGAAGTGATAATATCAAAAATAGAAGAAGGACGAGGAAACGGAAAAGAAAAGGGACTGAAAAAGAGAGAAATAAAATGGGTGGGGGGACAAAAGTAGAGGATAGAGGAAACGACACACTGGGTCTCCAACTGCTGCATCTGTAACTAAACACACTGAAAGACAAACACAAGTGGTTACCCAAACAAACATACAATTAAGTTGTTGTGTGTGTATATGTGTGTGTGTGAGTGAGTGAGTGTGTGAGAGAGAGAGAGAGAAAGAGAAAGAATGTGAGTGTCTGTGTATGAGAAATTGTCATAAAATGTACTTGATTAATGAGGGTGAGAAGCTGCAACAATGCCGCCCGGGAGCCAGAGGCAGACAGAGAGACCCAGGCGACCCAGGCCATCCACAGTCCCCCAAGAGTACTGAAGACCTGACGCCACCAGCGACCAGTGGGGAGCAGCAGGGAGGGGAACCCCCTCTCCCATAACAGTGTCCCACAAGGACTAAGGCTCAGCGAGCCCCAGACGTAGCCATACACATAGGGATACATACTGGCACACACACGGCACACACACACACACACACACACACACACACACACACACACAGAGACAAACTGCACAAGACACACATCCATCCACATCAATTCCACCCTCCAAAGTGCGGACGAACGCAAGCCCCAGAGCCAGCAGCAACCCTGGGACACAGTCAACCCAGGGTAGAATCACCAGCCAACTCCGGGTGCAGGAAACAGGGGTATAGGAAGACTATTTACTGTTTACTGACTTTTTCCCCCTGGGAAACAACCATTCTCAGCCTAGCAAACCTTAGCGGGACAAAGTCTGCATGTGTGGATGTTGGTCAGGGGCAATTCTAGGATCAAACCTTTTGGGGGGCTCAGGCCCCAATCATAATGTCATGCGTAAAGTGCCTTGTAATTATTGTTAACCAAATATACTGTTTGCAAATGTAGTTAGCCCTTTTCACATTCGCAAACCTCATTTCAACTGGGTACACATTATAATGTTACCTTCAAAAGCAAACTCATTAGGTGGATGACCTATTGCAGTGTCTAAGAATAATTCAGAATGAATAATCATAGATTTCAATATAATACACTGGTTTTAGGGGGGACTCTCTCTCCTTCTCACCCTCTCTATTCTCCTCTCTCAGTCTTTGTGCTGTCACCCAAAAGGTAAATGTAACAGTGAAACTGAATTTACAACCTAATAAAAAGCATAAACGTATCCATATTAATTTATAGCAATATTCAAACTAATTATGGCCTACTGCTGGACATTGACAGGTAACATCCTTTTGACTTGCTGTCACCTGGATCTGGAGCTATGCTTTAAACAAATAATGAAGCCCAATTTGACCAGAATAGGAATAGAAATAGAAACACATTAAAATAATAAAGTACATCATCTCCTTGGCTGGCAATAAGTGATATGCCAGCAGACTAGTGGCTCAGAAGGTAAAATTTAGCTAATAATCTCTAGTGATGTAGCCTACAAAAATAATACTAAAATGCATTATTAATACTACTATTAATATAGTTATTTTTAGGGGTGCTATGATGAAATTTAGAGGTCTAAACTAAAAGGGTCTAAACTTGCCTTTGATGTTGGTTAAGGCAAAGAAAGTTGGTGAACTTGTCCCATAAAGGTTCATTTTCCTTAAATTTTTGATATGACATACTAGGGACATCTAGTGGCCAAAACCTGTCAAATCAATTTCATTAGTATGTGGATGGTCATTAATTCAGTATGACAGATGAGACCTTAGAAAAGAGCACACGCAGCAGAATAATATGCATTTTTATTCAAATTCAAATGCATACTCTACAGGCTGAGAAAAATAACAGAATTATAGAGATATTCTTGAAGGTCTATGTAGGAAAGAAAGTAAATCCACATGCCAGTATTTGTCTTCTTCCACTCTGATCCATCTGACACACTTTTAGACATTTTGCTTCGCAGCACAGAAAAAGCTGAGCTCAGAGGTGATAATGCAAGAAAAAAGTTAGCTCTGGTGCGCAGTCATCTGTAGCCTCTAATAGGGGATTGGTCCATAGTAGGCAGTGTAGGCGGCAATGATGCCATCTATGTCCATCATGTGCTCACAAGCCATATTGGCCTCACACACTTCTCTCAGGCTGAGTGGAGAAGAGAAGCAATACATGCAGAGGGTTACTTGTGATATTTCATATACATTTCTGAGACCTTCATGATAACTTTCCATATCTAACCTAACCCTGTTAGAACAACACACGATTAAAAAGATACAACAAGGCTATTGGTGTGTTTACCTACTGCTCCTTATAAATAACATGAGTGTAGAAAAGGTGTGAGATACCTCTCCAGCTGTGCCACAGATAACTGTCCAGTGGCTCTCTTCTGTCTCACCACTGTGGAGGCCTGTTCCCTCTCCACAAACAACCCTGAAAATCACACGTAAGACATGTGTCAACCTGTTATTGTTAATGAAATTAATAAAAAATATATGCCGAAAGTGCAGCTTAAGAAGTGATCCGGAAAATTTGAAGAGCCCAGAATATTTGTGTGTGTGTGTTTCCAAAAAGTCATGCATAATTCTCATTTTATCATTTCACTCACGCAGTGCCTGAACGTTTTTAGGCAAAATTTGGATTACATTTTAACCAATTTCATATACTCTAGAAGAATAAACAGATATCATACCCTCCTGGGCAGGGTTGTCACCAGCAGGCTGAGGGCCGGTGGCAGCATCTGTCAAACACAAGGGAAAAAGAATGATAATAAATGACCTTTTTTTAAAATTTGAGTCTATAGTTGGAAGTTAAAAGAATATATTGCAGTGATAAAAAAACAGTATTTTACAGTTTTAAAAAAAATTCTTGCACATATTGCTACAGCTCTTACCTGAAGCAACACAGATGACTACCAAGAAGCAGAGACCCAGAATAGCCACGGTCTTCATCTCTTCTTTCTTCTTCAGTCTTCAGTATAAGGGAGCAAATATGACCGGAGCTGTATCACTCGCTTCTCTTTGTCTTTCCTTCTCTTACACATATATATGTAAATACACACTCGGTTTATAGATGTAGCCCTTGTGTGACATTGGTATGTGATTGGTTAGGGAATCATGTATCACACACCCACACAGATGCAGAAATACACACCTCCGCAAAAATGTAGTATGCAAAAGCA
>VUQS01011855.1:3553-23349 GCA_015108495.1 Heterochromis multidens
TCTTATTTTATTAATTTTTTTTTTTTTGCTTTTTTTTTTTTTTTTTTTTTAAATAGGTACCTGTCAAGTTTGAATGCTTTCCTTCTTGCAGTTATCACAACAGGAAGGATAGAGACAGAAAAACAAAATACAAAGATAAGAGCAGCGACACTCGTCCCAGAATGTCTGTGTTGCTTATGAGCAGTAATTCATTTTCAGATGAAGCCTCTGTGTTTACTGCATCTATTTCGGTCCCCGATGTGCCATCGTGTCCTTAAGACACAAGGTGAATCCCCTGCAAGGTGGTTCTGTCATTAAAAGTTACACTGAATATTAATTCAAGGGTTTTCACTGCACAGTGTGCACAGAATTGAAGAAACCAGCTGTGCTAATAATAGTCACTACTATATCTGAGCACAATGACAAATTAGCTCTTTTCAGGGTGCACAGATTGTCAGTGTAACCAACCGTTATTGCAATTCTTCATGAATTATGAATCATTTACAGTTGCTTTAATCTATGACCAATGTAATAATTTAATTTTGTTCCCATGTTCAGTTACTTCCTGTTTTATTTTGTTACTCTTTTGTCTCCTGTGCTTTGTATTTAGTTTTAAATCCCTTGTCTCGTTTTCTCAGTTAGGTTCAGCTGTCCTCCCAGGTGTCTCCTGTTTGCCCTCATCACCTTGAGTATTTATTTCCTCAGTGTCTTCAATTGTTGTTGCATCCTCCCTTTAGGTTGTGTGCTCCCTTGTTCTGTGGTTTCCCCTAGATTCCTAGTGTTTGAATTCCTGGCTCCAGCGCTGACTTTATTTTGTATTTATTTTTATTTCAAAGTCTTCAGGTTAAAGCTGTTTTTGAGTTTATGCTTTGACTCCCGAGTCCTGCATTTTGGGTCCATCTCCTGCCTGCCACACAGCCATTTATGACATGGAAAATTTTTTCTTTCCTTTTTAAAAGTGGATTGTACCGATTCATGGAGATGAATCAGGACATATGAGAGCAGACTGTTCCGGGACACAAAATAATGCTGGGAAATTAGTGATAAGGAACACCAACAAACTGTAAAATGCATGAATCAATGAAATGTTGTCACTATTTCACAAAGTGCTTAGAGACCGTGTTGGACAGGACGGGAGGAGTGAGCACTTTGGTTAAAGTTATGGAAAGCACCTGGTTTTGAGAAAGTAAACAATGTTTTATTCTAAGTATTATTATTAGTAGTAGTAGTAATAATCCTATAAAACCATTTGCAGATCTATTATGCTATGGTGGAAGAATAATAGAATAGCTGAAAATAATTTGATTTATTACTTACAAAAACTTTAAAAGTACAGAAACCAAGCATTATCTGAAGGATTATCTGATCTGGACATTTTAACGGACCTTTAAAGGGCAAATCTATCATAAAAAGTTGTTTGGGACCCTCTAGTAGTTAGGACATTAATCTCATTTCTTCACAGGGCCGCTAAGATTTGTTTTAGAATCCATAGTAAAAATCTCTTCCAAGTACTTGGCACAGCCAAGCCATTTATCAGAGTTTGCACTGGTCAAGCTTGACATTAACCTAATCGAAAATCCATGATATTACATTTACAGTACTGCAGAAACTGGATCTTAATTTAAATTTTCTGCATCAGTATTCATATTCTGTTTGTTAGAGTTTATTGTTTCTTTCCTCTGAGACCACGTTAGAATTTATGTTTTAGTTCCAAAATGGTTTTTGGCTCAGTTTGCTTGACTGTATTCTGCTTATTTTGGGGCTATTTATTAAAAAATAAAAAACACTCTTAGAGGAAAAAGCTCTAATGGCTTGTTGTCTAATAAGTCACTTAAAGCAGTTAAGAAGTTTTTACTAGTTAAGAGATCTCAGAGGAGAATCACTAATGTAGCTTACCTACATTGTATGACTCATCACAGGATTACATCAAGTAAAGAGGGAGATCATAGAATAGACTGGTATCCAGTTCCTACTCAAAGTTCTGTATTAAAAACACACAAACAGCAATGTATTTGTTTTGGGTTTGACTAGAGGGAGTGCTCCACGTGGGACCTCATAGACACTTTAATTAAGTGATAAGACAACTCTCTAGAATTGTATACCCTATAAAATCTGTGGCAGGGAAATTAAATCATATTTCTATACATTTATTTCTCTCAAGAGTGTAGTTTAGGAGACTGTCACTAAATGCATCTGGTATTCTGCCATGCAGTAGATCAGATTAGATTAAAAGAAAGAAAAAAAAAAAATGATTATACGTACGTGTGTATCTAATCCGACACTGAGGTCAAGAGAGAAAGTAATTTGCAGGAATATGCTGTTTCATTTCATCTTATGCTCCCTTGATTTGAACATGTTTATTTGCTACGTTATCTCCGTGCTGAGTGGATTAAACAATAACTTGGTTCGACACTGAAAAAACTAGAATCATGTTTTCCTCTCCCATTTCTCCTCGGTCACTTTAGATCCATCTTCCTCTTTTGGATCCTTCATTCTCTCTCTCAAATCCACGCAAGAAAGCAGCAGTCACTAATCCACCAGCAGCGTGAGTGGGCGGCAAATAGAGGAGTACCGTGGATGCGAGGGAACCTCTGTTTGTGTCACACAAAAAGCTGCAGAACGAAACCTCTGCCGGGGTCAGGCCGCCAGACGCAATCCTTGACCGGAAGCAACTGGCCTAGTTTCCTTGCGAGTAATCTTTCTCGACAGCCTCCATTCAGAGAGAGACTCTGCTGCTGTTGTCTGTGTGCTTTTGGTTGTTTCAAAAGACTGTGCATCAGCACAGAAGCTGCAGTAGCTTTGTCAAAATGGCACTCTAGTGGGTGAGGAGTTCCTCTAAAGGACACAGGTAAACAACACTTGAGCACTTTGGTAGAGGACAAGAAAACAGTCTGTGGAAAGTAAAAAAAAAAAAAATTAAAAAAAATCTAATTTGATCAAGAAGTAAATCCTCAACTGTTGTAAACTTTGTTTTTTCAGTTGAAACAGTTACATAATTAATATATGATTTTAGAGATTTCCTTACCTCTGGTTATTTTTAGAGCCATCTCAATTTTGCTTTTACATACCCAAGTTTTTAAACACTACATAACATCAAAAAGTTTTAAATTCCTACTATTCTCCTTATGATGTTCTGCTTAACTAGAAGGAAAAGAAATAAAATACTAGAATGTTTGGGAGCTACTTATTAAAATTTCATTAAAGCTGTTATGTTATAGCCACAAAGAGGATTCATTACAGTGTCTCAGAGAAAGCTATAACTGCTGCTCTGTTCGTCTCCACAGAACATCTGAGTGCATTTAAGCACTCATTTTTGGTCTCCTGTCACACAACTTTTTTCAGTTTCGGCTCGCTCGTCAGTCACATTGGTGTGCTTTATTCCATGCAGGAAACAACTGCTTTGAAAAACGTTTTAGCACCAAACTGCAGATAACATTACAGGCAACTAGCAGGCAAACATTGGGGAACATGAGCAGCAACAGAAGGTCACTTAATAATAAAATACCAAATTATTGCTTTGTTGCTCCCACTCTGCTGGATGTCAAAAAGAGACAGATTGCAGATATGTCTACCTATTGTGCAGTTAAAATTAAGCAGGAGGTATGGAGATGCCTGGGAGAGAGAGCGGAGGACTTTTTACACAATTTTGGAGAGTGAGAGGATGTCTGAGTAATGGACAAGTGTACTGGTACCAGTTTTCAAGAAGAAGGGTGATGTGCTGAGCTGTAGTAACTACAGAGGGATAAAGCTGATCAGCTATATTATGAAGCTAGGTTAAGAAGAGAGGTGACAATCAGTGAGCAGCAGTATGGCTTCATGCCGAGAAAGAGCACTACAGATGTGATATTTGAGAGTGTTGATGGAGAAGTATAGAGAAGCTCATATGATGGGAACTAATCAGTCACAAAGTAGGCCCACATTAAGGCATGCGCTGCTTTATCGCTTATTTTACTTTATTAGGGACATTATTCACAAAATGAGAATCATGTTTTACTAAAGACTTGAAACCAACAGTTAAGGCCATAAACCCATCAGCAAAATGTTTAGTGAGACCATAGATTAAGTGAGCAAGCTAGTCATTATCTCACAGACTTCTACAAAATCTGACTTCTTTTTGCAACCACAGGAGTTGCCCCTCTGGCATTTTTGCATTAGCTTCACTTTTTAGAAGCATCTTTCATATACAGTCCATTCTCTGAACTTTATATATGTACAGAACAGTTTCTCATTATAAGTAATCTTGTTGCAAGATGCTGCTTCCATGTTGAGAAGACAAGTAAAAAAGGTCCCCACAGTGTGATCTACACTTATTTATAGTGGGGCTCTCTGGCACTTTGGTGTAGAGGTTAACACATTCGCCTTATATGTGAAAGTTCCCTGGTTCAAGATTGGGGAGGTAGACACAAATCCAGACTCATGTGGTCCTAAGCCCAATAAATGTAAGGATTGCATCAGGAAGGGCATGCAATGGAAAATATTTTTAAAAAGTTGAAACATGCAGATATAATCACTGTGGCGACCCCTTGGAAATAAGGGAGCAGCTAAAAGTTCTTTTTTCTGTGAAGTTTAAGATGCAGATGGGAGGGTTTATCCATTAGTAAAAAGATCAGCCACCACAGCTCTGACCGTTTACACTGCCTTATTCATAAGAGTTTGCCCATAGTACGTAAACATCAGTCATCTCACCTCCTGAAACAATGGTGTGGAGGTTGGGCTGAATAAATATAAATTCATACCACATTTTATTCAATCCATATGTAAGAGGGAGCACGGGTCCCTGCCCCTTCACTTCAGAGCTTTTTCTTCTCTCTTCTGAGACTTGACAAAGTGATCATAGGCTTTTCGTGCCTGTAAGTTTGACAGGATTATTACATATTCATTCTCACCAACTCCATCCCGATGTCTCATTAAGTTACACTGATCCATCTCCATGCCCATAGAAAGTAATAAAATATGAATGAAAAACACTTTTTCAAGTTTTAAGGTGTGTTTAAATCGTGACATCGCCCTACAACACCGTTCTGTTCTCTAGCGACGAACCCCTTTAAAATGGAAAAGAGCACTGCAGTAATCTTTAAGCCTCTGTTTTGAATAAAAATGAGTTATGAATAAAAAAGAGAACAGACAAAGGGATGATTGTAGTTGGCATACTTGAAGAATATAAATGTTTTAAATGTTTAGATTACAGAGCATGAAATGCGGCTGAATGTGCTCAAATTCAGCGACATGTATTGTTTATGAGCCATGTTCAAATGTGGACAGTCACTAAAACTGAAAAGCAGAAACAAACCTGGAGAATGATAAGAAACCAGGAGAGCGATACAGCAGCATCAGTGCCTGGCACCATGTCGGATTTTACGGCTTTAGACTTCTGATAATGCAACCATCGTGCAGGTGCGCCGGGCTCGACCCCATGTGGAGGTAAACAAAGACTAAAGGTGAACTGAGTCTGAGTTGGAACAACAGTTCCAATAAATATCCTGTGAAGACACTCATGGTTTAGAAGAATTTAAAGAAATAAAATGCTTTTTTCTTTTTTTTGACTGTTAATGTGTAACTGTGTAGATGCATATTCTACAGTGTTGCACCATAACTCCTGTTCTGATATGATATAAAAACAGACTTGAACAGACTGTACTCAAATGAATTTCACAGTAATCAGATCTCACTCCTAGAGGGGGACTGTGGGATGTGGAATGATTTACAGCAGATACATCTGCAGCAACTGTGTGATGCTATTATGTCAATATGGACCAAAATCTCTGAGGAATATTTACAAACAAAATGAAGACTTAAGGCAGTTCTGAAGGCAAAGGGGGGCCCAATCATACTAGCAAGGTGTAACTAATGAAGTGGCCAGTGTTTGTGTGTTTAATGGCAGTATATCAGAGTGAGTTACTCTGTGTGCCAGTATGTGTAAGCTGGGAAAGAAATATCACGTTCTTATCCCAGTATGTTGATACTGTTGTTCAGTCGTATGCCGCTGGAATCGCAGAGATACATACAAGGTGTCCTTTGGCCTCAGCGAGTTGGCTGATTATTATTGAATGCCAATAGATAACAGTCTAAAGAGTAATAGACTCTAATGCCGGAATGCTGGAGGGGGTGAAGGAGGCTTTAGTCACACATTAACCAGCCGGGAGACTTTTTTTTTTCTACTTTGTTTTTACTTGTTGATTATTTTCATTCGGACTCTCTTTTTACTTTTGCTTTCACTTGCTGGTTAGCTTTAAGCACCAAACACTACCTGGTTGAGTTAAGAAAAGCATTGCGGTTAAAATATGACCCTTTGCAAAAATCATCCTGCAAGTTAAAAAAGTTATGCTTACCCAGTGGCCAAGGGGTCTTTTATAAGTGTCCATATGTGATTTGATGCCCTGTGAATGAGAACGGGCTGGAGTGGGACCTGTATAACCCTTAAAAGTTGGTAGAGACCTAAAACAGAGGTGAAAGAGCATATTTGACAGACACACTTCAGAAAGAGAGAAACATGACTCCAAATGAAAGATGCTGCACAGAAACTGCTGGATGCGTTACCTTGCTCTCCCTCTGGTGCACCATCAGCACCAGCCTTTTTCCTCAGTTGCGTTTTGCTGTTTTGTTTATCAATTGTTACAACCCCAATTCCAAGAAAGCTTGGACACGGAGTAAAATGTAAATAAAAACAGAATGCAATGATTCGCAAATCTCATAATCTCTCTTTATTCACAATAGATTCACATTTTACTATTTCATGATAAATATTAGCTCATTTTGAATTTGAGGGCAGCAACACATCTCAAAAAAGTTGTCACAGGGGTAATGATATAGCTGGAAAGTAAGTGGTACTAAAAAGAAACAGCTGGAGGAACATTTTGCAACTAATTAGTTAACTGGCAACAGGTCAATAACATGATTGGGTATAAAAAGAGCATCTTAGACAGGCAGAGTTTCTCAGAAGATGAGCAGAGGGTCACCAATCTGCGAAAAACTGCTACAAATTGTCAAACAATTTTAGAATAACATTCTTTGACACAACATTGTGAAGACTTTGAATATCTAATCATCTATAGCACCAAATTTTATGAAAAGATTGAGAGAATTTGGAGAAATCTCTGTGCGCAAAGGACAAGGCTGAAAATCAGTACTGGATGCCTGTGATCTTCAGGCCCTCGGGCAGCACTGCATTAAAAACAGGCATTATTCTGTCATTGAAATCACAGCATTGACTCAGGAACACTTCCAAAAATCGCTGTCTGTGAACACAGTTCACTGTGCCATCCACAAATGCAGGTTAAAGCTTCATCATGCAAAGAAGAAGCCATACATAAACATGATCCAGAAGTGTTGCTCTCTTCTCTGGAAGCTCATTTAAAATGGACTGAGACAAAGTGGAAAACTGTTCTGTGATCACACCAAACATTTTAAATTCTTTTTGTAAAACATGGACGCTGCATCCTCCAAACAAAAGAGGAGAGGGGCCATCCAGCTTGTTGTCAGCGCTCAGTTCGAAAGCCTGCATCTCTGATGGTATAGGGTTGCATCAGTGCCTATGGAATTGACAGCTTGGGCACCATCAATGCTGAAAGATATATACAGGTTTTAGATAAACATATCCAGATGACATCTTTTTCAGGGAAGGCCTTGCAGGACAATGCTAAACTGCATACTGCATCTATTACAACAGCAGGCTTTGTAGCCCATTGTGTGGCTGATTCAAGGCCTTCTCCCGCTCTCTCTCCTTTTGTTTTTGTTTGTTTTGTTTTGTTTTGGTGAGGGGTACTGTCTTATTTGTATTCAGTTTTGTAAGTAACTATTTTTGCACAATTAAAAATTCACAGAATTGCAGCAACATCTCATATGCTGTGTTCTCTTTGAGCTGTGAATTTAGGGACCTTAACAATGTGATTTCTTCTCTCTCTCGCCTCGTTTTCTTGTGTGCCTCTTCATTATTGACAAAAGCAGTTTGTATTGGTATTCAGCATCACAACCTGTCTGGTATCAAAGCACACAGGTTTAGCAAAAACACAGATTAGTTTCATTTGAGTTATAGCTTTTTTCACACTTTAATGTGTCAAAATGAAACCTGATTCCGTTTAAAATGTAAAAAAGTCTTTAGGATCGTACGTCATGTTTACTCTAAATATAAAAACATAGTGATTTGGGTTAAGGTAATTTTAGCAAATCTGATCCTCATGGCAATGTCATGTTTAGCATAGAAATATATGGTTATGTAAACGAGCTAGAGCTGGCAGTGCAAGCGACATTGTAAAGTCATTTCCTCTTTATCAAATATGGCATACACAGGAGAGAAGAGAGAAATGGGCAGGGGGTGACTCACAAGCATTGATATGAAATATGGTGCAGTTTTAATATGCGTAACCACAAATATTCACTTCAGCAAAAATAAAGTTGAATATTTTGTTTTCTTCACAAAATCTACAAATGTACTATATAAAGTGGCAGAAAGGTACATTTTATGCTGCTTTCTAATGTGTTGGTGAGTTCATGTCTGACTGTGTGTATTTCTTTTTGGGTTCGCCAGCCTCACAGGCTCGACGGCTGTCAGGTTCTGGCTGAAAATAACACTTAGATTAGGTAGAGATCCAGACCCAGGGACACAGAAGGAAACATAAGGGGGAAAAAAAATACAACACATGGAGGGGAAATGAGTTCAACAGACAGAGAAGGACAGAGAATTAGAGCAAAAGTGAACTGAATACACACAATAAAAAGAGTGCCAACTACACTGAGAGCAAATTAAGTAAAACCCTAAATGGAAGGTGAGACAGAGAAATGGTGCTTGAAGTACACAGGAATGAGCATGATGCAGGGACAATCTATAAGGCAGAGCAAGTGATGAGGATAAAACAGCTCCTGTATCTATGGGCACAGAAAAGAGAGAAATTATTCTTTGTAGTAGACCACAGACTGCTTTTCAAGGTATGTGTTGCAGGGCAAAGTTCTGTTTTGTGTGTTCCATCCATCCATCATTCAGGGTTGCAGGGGGTGCTGGACCCCATCTGCCACTGGGTGAGAGGCGGGGTAGACCCTGGACAGGTCACCAGTCTCTCACAGGGCTAACACAGAGAGACAGAAAACCATTCACACTTACATTCACACCTATGGGCAATTTAGAATCACCAGTTCACCTAACACAACACTTTTTTTTGTCACTTAAAAATCTTCGCATTATTTCTATAGGACTTATTTCTGATGGATTGTTCATTAATAATTATTTACATGTCAGCACCAGAGTTTCCAGGAGGGTCTGAGTGGTTTTGTGTTGTTAAGGAACGTCTTACTGACACCTACCCTGTGAGTTTTTAAGCACCTTAGCATGTTATTCAACCGCATTACTAGATAGAATTATAGCGAACATCCCAAAGGTCATCATCAAGAATGAGATTTCCATACCGGATCAGTCCGGGTTAACAACGACCACTTCCGGTGTTGTTGGCCAACAAGGTGCCTGTGGAAATTCTGCTACTGTTGGCCAGTAACAAAGGAAGAAGGACATGCAGAGGGTTGGTGTGACAGAGGATGCTAGGGATAGGGTGAGATGGAGGCAGATGATCTGCTGTGGTGACCCCTAAAGGGAGCAGCTGAAAGAAGAAGATGCTCTCTTTTAAGACAATTAGGGCCAGATTTACTAACACGTTGCACCAGCACAAATTGTCACATATTGTCTGTATTTACAAAGAGTGCACAGCGACAAAATTGCATGTAAAAGGTGGGAACTCGCAGATTTTTGTGACTGACCCTGTTGCATATGTATTTCTGGGAGTTCCTCTCTCAAGGCGCAAAATATAGGAAGAAGAATATTTGAATCAAGTGCGCAAACTGATTTACTAACATTTGCGACATGCAATTTACTGCTAATTGCACCGATATTTAACCCATAAAAAAGCAAGTCATATTTTTTGTGTTTGATATTGAAATGAACTGACCGCGCCACTGTTTAGAAAACAGCGCAACTTTTGTGAATCACCCACCAAACTAACCACACCTATGAGCGCTAATTTGGCCCTCATAAAAAATTTTATTCATTTATGTTTTCATTAATATTCTATCTTTTCATTTGCTTGTTTCTGTTGAGAAGATAACTATTTAGTTTATTTAAAAAAAATCTAACCAAAAAGAGAGACTTTTTCTGGGCTGAAGTAGAATTACATAGAGTGTAAAATGTAAAGATACCAAGTTTAAAAATTGTCGTATAAACTTAAAGTATAGCTCTGTGGGTATAGATATGCTCTCCTAAATCTAAAATAATAAATAACTTAGAACTTGTTTTGTCTTTCTGAACATTAAAAAGGCATTTGATACATTAAATCATGACATTCTTGTTCATATACTTTCTAAGCCTAAATTTTCTGATGAAACCTTACAATGCTTTAAATCTTATCTTTTCTTCCTAATTGGGAACAGTGTGTTGTTGTTAATAATGAAAAAGCATCCTTCCTAACCTCTAAAAAAGGTGCTCCACAGGGGTCTGTTCTTGGCCCACTCCTTCTCAGTTTATTCTCCCTTGGAAGGGAGGGAGTATGTAATCGGTTCCGTTTGTTTGTTTGTTGTCTGTTTGTTAGCACATCCACAGTTTTCAAGATATCATTTTCAAATTTTGTGTGATGATAGATACCAATAACAGTGAAAATTGGGTCACGGTCAATGTCACACCAACTGTGAAAATCATTAAAAACTTTATATTACCCACAGCTTTTTATGGCTCATCTTCTAACTTCACAACAATATACTAGGCCTTGGAGGACATGAGTACCTCGGTTGGCTAAGCATTTGACCTTGACCTTCATTGTTAGCCTTCAAGGTCAAAGTTGACCTTGAAAAAACATTTCAAGAAACCATATCGAGTAATATATCATATGAAAAGGCATGGAGAGAGCTGTACAACACACTTTATTTTTTCAATATTACGCCCTAGCATGTTTAATGAAAACAGGCTGACTTCATTATATTGTAATAAAAACACCATAAAACATGAAAGTCTTAGTCTAGCGCTCGCCTTTTGGGGGGAGTTGCGCTCTCTGAGTGCTCTTGTATATAAATGATTTACCACAGTCATGCTCTGGAGCAGGTTTTCAGATGTATGCTGATGATACACTAATGTGTGTATCAGGTAAAAATGCCTTGTTTGTTTCCTCACAACTGTCGCATCATTTACATTCCGTGGCAACATGGCTTGAAAAGTTGTCTTACGCTCAACATCAAGAAAACAGTGTCAGTTTACTTTTCCTCCAGAGCTTATCCTTAAAAGAAGCCAATAAGCTGAATTTAAAGATTAATGGGCAGTTCATAGAACAGGTTTAGAGGTAAAATATCTCGGCTTTATTTTAGATTCTCACCTAAAATTTGAGAAACACATTAAAAACGTGATCAAGATTGCAAAAACAAGCTTACATACATTTAAACTTATTAGACTGTTTACCATTTCATGCTGCAAATACTTTTATATACTCTATGATTTTCTCTCATTTAAATTACTGTCTAACCTCTTGGTCACAAGCAGCATCCACAACACGTAGGCCCCTTAGGATGATATATAATTGGGCAATTAAAATTTCGTATAAGAAACCTATAAGGATGTACCACTGCAATGTGCATGTTACGTTTTGACAATTTTATCACATTCACTAATCTAAAGTTAATATATAAATGTTTACACAATTGAGCTCCCCAGGTTCTCAGTGACCTTGTGGTTCTGCTAAGAGTTCAGTAACGCATGCAGCATCGATTGGAAATTACAAGGTGCCTCTATGGAAATCATAGAGACATGGAATGGAAAGCATTCTCTATTCAGGGTATCAACATGTGGAATTCTTTTCATTCAAACTTAAGCTAGAGCGTAATTGGGATGATTTTAAAATGAAACAGAAACAGTTTTTAAAGATTAACCAGTCATGCATCCATAAATAATTTACTGTTTTGTTATGGCATTTTATTATACTCTAGTCTGTGCCCTGTGGTATTTTACTGTGTTTGGTTTTTGTGTGTCTGTTTGTCTATTCTGTTAAATACATTTAGAGCAAAGAAAAAACTGTAGCCCAATTCCTTGTATGTATACATTCTTGGCCAGTAAAGTTAATTCCGATTCTGATTAGGTTATAAATGCTGTGGTGTCTTGCCTGGTTCATGTAACATACTTGTCCCTATGTAAAAATAAACTAAAAAAAAATGTCAAATGGGGAGTTCAGGACTGTCACATGATGGAAAATACCTGCATCAGGTCTAACTTGCCTTGCTTTGTCTGTATGAATTATACTTCAGTTCGATTTCCCTATAGATTTTTCTGGGCCCATTTATACACAACAAACAAACACAGTCTGATGATAAACCATTTATGGAGTTGTTCTTTAGTGATGGGAACAACGTCAGCCTGTTTGCTGCTAACCCAGGCATATCTAACCAATGAGTGGAGCGAATCCTCTCATGAGACTTCTGCAGAAAGAAAAAAAGCAAAAACACAGCTTCACCAACTAGTTCCTTGATCACAGCATAGACTGTATATAAATAATGGACAGCCATGTAGCATCACCTGCAGGCTTTAAGCCTATGTTGAGCATTTTCCAGTCTTATTTTGTGACAGGCAGGGGGTGGATCTGAGAAAATGAGGACACTACATGATTACAGTAACAATCAGTTACAATTGATTACAATTATTGTGCATTTTATACTAACTGGGACCATAAATTACTAAATTAACGTTATGTTGTATTCAGTGAGACTTGACACTGTTTACTGAGGTCATATAAGAACAGAACTACTACATCATTTTACATGATTACGTCATTTTTCCCACAGACAACTGGACTTTTTGTAGCCAGATGCTTTGCCCCCTGCTGGAAATGAGAAAGAATGCAGGTATATTGCATTTCCCTGATGAGTGTCAGGGATGATTTGTGACAGAAAGACAGCAGCAAGAGTGAAAAGGAAGGTTTACAAGATGGTAGTGAGACCTGCTATGATGTATGAGACCTGCTATGATATAGCATTAAGAAAAAGACAGGAGGCTGAGCTGGAGGTGGCAGAGTTGAAGATGTTAAGATTTTCACTGGAAGTGACCAGGAGGGACAAGATTAGAAAGGAGTATATCAGAGGGACAGCTCAGGTTGAGCAGTTTGAAGACAAAGTTAGAGAGACAAGGCTGAGATGGTTTAGACACGTGCAGAGGAGGGATAGTGGATATACTGGACAAAGGATTTTAAATATAGGCTGCCAGGCAGGAGGAAGACCACATAGACGATTCATGGATGTAGTGAAGGAGGACATGCAGAGTGTTGGTGTGACAGAAGAGGATGTCACAGGGTGAGATGGACGAAGATGATCTACTTTGGTGACGCCTAAAGGAAGCAGCCAAAAGAAGAAAAAAGCAGGTATAGGGCATTTCCATGCTGGAGCAAAGAAACTACAGGTTTGAAAAAGTCCTAAAACAACTATAGTTATAGTTAATGCATATCTGGTCACTAAGCCTAACAATAGCCTAGGTTACTAAATTATCTCATTAATCCAAACTGTTTTAAACTCCAATCCAAATGCCTTAGTGGCTCACCTCTTTGACAGGAATTTTTAGTAGATCAGACATATGATAGAATATCCCAGAATACATTATTTAGCCCCACAACACAACTACAAGAAGGATCCTGTTAAACTATCACTAGACTCCCCTTTGTTGAAAGTAATACTGACAGAACATAATGGCTGTAATGAAATATTCTCATTGTTCTCTGGGGTTCCTCAAACAGTGTCTTGGCACTTCTGATCTTGGCAGTTTCAATTTGGGAAATAAAAGAAGAGTGTGGAGCTCCCCTGAAGTTTTGATCCCGGCTCTTTTTACAGCGCAGCGGCTGCCTTCTTCACAGTCTGCTTCACCTTCCTATCAGGGAGAGTGACAGAGGGGAAAAGAGAAGGGGAGAGAGAATGACAGAGAGAGCCTGGGAAACGAGACTGAAGACATTAGCAGGAGACAACAGATGGAGGCTGAAAGAGGAAAAGACTAAGAAGGGGAGACAAGGTGAGATGTAGACACAAGGAGATCTAGGAAATGGAGGGGAAGGAGAAAGAGCAGGAGTTCATCATTTCAGCTGACAGGCATACTAATCTCCCTTCTCTTTGTCAGACATGGTTTCTATCTGTTTTACTCCATCCTCCTCCTCCTTCATCCAGACCTTTTTTCTGTCCTCTGCCATTGATTCCATTTGAACTTGTCTCTTCTGCTTTCCACTACATTTTCTGCCTTCTTCTCTTGCTCCTTTGCTCATTTTCCTCCTGTTTCACCTTGATTCCTGTCCCCTCCCACCCCATTCCCCTTTGTTCTCCCTTTTTTCATTGATCCTACCTCCCTCTGTTTCTCCTCCCTTCCTACTGCTGCTCTCTGTCTCTCCTCTGAGTCATTCAGAATAATTGCTCTGCGGTGCTCTCCTTTGCTTTGGGTGCTTATCAAGCTTTGGCTGCTATCTGCACACACAGCGTGCCCTAACAATACTGAAAATGTTTGCAACCACACATGGAGGCATGCTCACACACACACACACACACACACACACACAACTGACAAGGTAAATGGGGTACTACTCACACAGCAGGACCAATCACATGCCAAGAGCCACTTATGGCGCACCAATCAATGGCCCTGCTGATGTGTGTGTGGGTGTGCAGGGGCTTCCGTGTTCACCTAACAGGTCATACTTTCTCTTTTGTGTTAATCCATTCAACCATCTATTGATCACTATTACATAAAAAGGATGAATGAGTTCTCAAAGACTTATATTCTTCTCCCCCTACTACATTTCCTCCTGTCTTCTTTTTTAACTCTTGCATCCTTCCTCACTTGTTTCTCCCTATATCATTATAGCTATATCTATGACACTCATCATATAGTTATGCCCAGTGTTGGGTGTAACACCTTACAAAGTAACGCATTACTGTAATCACATTGCATATTTCAGTAACGCAGTAATGTAACGCGTTACTGTACTAAATTGTTGCTTGCGTTACAAAGATTCTTTAGCTATCTGCACGCAGGGTGGATAGAAAGAGACAAAAATCAAACATTCGTTTTTCTTCGTGCGCTAAAAATCAGTTGATTTGCTTGGTTTACAGACTGTAGCAGTTATCGTGTGCTTCCTCTTTCACCTGATAGTTTACTCTTGGCTTCATACTGATGTGCGGAATAATGTTAGTGCCAGCAAAGAGATGTGTTTAAACCCTCCAGTTTCACAATTTTTGCAGTCTCTCTACATATGCCCCTTATGCTCTATCAACAACAAGTTTTCAGCAGAGACAGAGTGCTCATTATTATGTTTTAGCAATCACTAAAGTCCACCACAAGCTATTGGTTGTGATTGTTGTGAAACGCTCCTAGCAGCACTGAGAACTCACTCATCCTGAGCATGGTTTATTCTCAGCCCTTTCATCTCGAAAGCATCAGAAACCAGATCAAGTGCTTCAGAGACAACGTTTACCCTGAGGTGGTCAGAAACGAATTGTACAGTCTACCCACTCATACAATGCAGCAGAACTGTCCTATTACTGATGCTCATTTTTATTATTTCAATCATGTCTTTAATGCAACAGTTGTTTTATTGTTGTTTTTATTACCTTTAAATGCCCCTGGTCTCTTATGCAATTACTGTTATGTCAGTTTTAATTGTGCTTTTAAAGCCAGAGTAATGAAATTGTTTGTCTTTGATGTTTATGCACAGTATTGTTAATGAGAGAGAGGGCCAAGGAACAAGCTTCTTAGTGTACTGAAAAATAAGCATTTTCTCCCTTGAACTATTAAAACACATGTATTAAGAAAAATCTATGCTTCAGTTAAACAATTTTTTTTTAGAAATATGCTTATTGGCTTTCTTGTTGAGAGTTAGAACTGGAGTTTGAAACCAAAAAGGTTACCTGGGCATAGTGTACAAATTGGACGTATCCATGTTTCAGCATCTCTAAAGCTGAGAAAGATACAGGAGAAAGGCAAATAAGCAAAATGATGAAAAATGATTAATTGGAGATACTTTCATTTTTAATGAAGGTGTAAAGAGGTTTGCATGCAGGTTAGCTTACATTCCTACATGTAAGCCCCGATATGTAGCCATTTTACAGTTCTACTTTTTTAAAGGTTGTGAAAAAAGCCCGCCTGCCCGGAAGGGTGACAACAATACCCCATCAGCCTTTTTGGCTGAGGAGTAAAAAGGTAAGTAGCAGCCAGGTACTGCTAATCAAATGCACTCCACAATCTACCCAGGAGTGGATGTCCCAACAAATTCACCCAAGGTCAGACCGTGCAGTTGTCTGCTTTCTTCATCGCCCTGTCTATCCCACTTTTTATTTGCTAACCTCTTTCTTTGAATACTTTCCTGCACTTCCTCATTCCACCACCAAATCTCCTTGTCCTCTTTCCTCTATCCAGAGGATACACCAAACACTTCCCTGGTAACTCTTCCCTACCACCCAGACCCTGTCTTACCTCCTTGCTGAACTCTTTGCAACATTCTTCTTCTTCAACTTCTACCATTTAATCCTTGCATCTGCCTTCACTCACTTCCACTTCTTGCAGTCCAAAGTCATCCTACAGACTGCCATCTGATGCTGCCTAGCTACATTCTCACCTGCCACCACCATGCAGTCTCCAGTCTCTTTCAGATTGCACCGTCTACATAAGATGTAGTCCATCTGTGTGCACCACTCTTATGTCACCCTATGTTCCTCCCTGTTCTTAAAGTACGCGTTCACCACAGCCATTTCCATCCTTTTCACAAAATCCACAACCATCTATCCTTCCACATTTCTTTCCTTAACACCATACCTACCCAACACCTCATCACCCTTGTTCCCTTCACCTATATGTTTACTGAAGTCTCTCCAATCACCACTCTCTCCCCCCAGGGGACACTCTCTAGCACATCATCCAACTTACTCCAGAATTCCTCTCTCTTCTAACTGACATCCAACCTGTGGGGCATAGGCACTGACAAGATTCAACATCCCCCCTTCAATTTCCAGCTTCAAACGCAAGATCCTGTCTGACACTCTTTTCACCTCCACAACACTATTCACATATTCTTCCTTTAAGGTTACCCCTACTCCATTTTTCTTCCTATCTACACTATGGTAGAAAAGCTTAAATCCACCTCCAATGCTCCTGGCCTTGCTTCCCTTATATCTGGTCTCCTGCACACACCTATATCTACCTTCCTTCTCTCCATCATATCAGACAACTCTCTCCCTTTACCAGTCATGGTCCCTACATTTAAAGTCCCTACTTTCACCTCCACACTCCTGTCTTTCCTTCTAACACGCCTTCCCCCTCTCCTCTTCCTTTGTCTTCGGCCAACAATAGCACGGTTTCCACCAGAACCTGTTGGCCAACATCACCGGAGGTGGTCGTTGTTAACCTGGATCAGAGACTGGGAGATTTCCAGTATGGGAATGGTTTTCATTTGAACATAACTATGTGGTGGTGATAACCCCCCCCCCTTTTTTTAAACATTCAGTTAAAGAAGCCCTAACCTAATGCTGTAAAACATGCTCATTACTACCAGCCTTCTGCCTGAGCCACAAATGCATATCCTTCAATGCAAGTCAGGCTTTATAGAAGCAATTAGTCTATTGTTTTCAAGGATAAAATTAATACAGGCCATCATTGTTCAGATAAATTACCTAAACGATTTAATTTGTCCTTTAGCTGTCCTAAAACTACCCTCATTTTTTCTCCTTGTCTGATTATTTGGTTTTCTTTCAGTTTTCAGCTTCTCAGTGCCTGTCTTACTTTCTCCTACAAAAGTGTGAGCCCCATGTCAATTAATCTCTTTCAGGTTTTTATCAAGGACAGCACCTAACTCATTAAATCCACTAAAGACCCTTTCATCGACTCACAAATGAATTGTTGGGCTAATTGTTTTTCATCCCCTTTCTTAATACAGTAATGATTTCTGCCCTCATGAAAACAGCAGATTTTAATTATACTGTTCAGGCCAAGAATGAAATACCCACCCAGCCTGTTAGTTAGCACACTAACACACCTGCCCACACAGTGGAGCACAGATACAGACTTCTGCTAATACATTAAACATTGTAGTGCGCAAGCAAATACTCTCTTCTTTCTGACTTTCTCGTACGGTGGCTCGATGTAATGAAGACGAAAATCTCTTTTCACTGCAGTAAATATTGGTGGTGTCCTGGGAGGATTTCTTTTCGAGTCTTTGTGTTCAGGTTGTTAACAGGAAGTTCATTGTTTTCCAGTAGCTGAATTTAACATGCTTGATTGATAGTAACACCTATGGGGAAACAGTAATTGAGTGATCCTCACTCAGTAATCCTTTCACAACAGTAAAGTGCAAGAATTGACCAGAGTTAAAGGTAGATCAATTCTGATCATAACCAGGATTTTTGAAGACAGGAAAAAATTAATTAATTAATTAAAAAAAAAGGGCAGATATTTCAAAACCTGCTAAAAATATATAAATAAATAAATGAATGATAATAAATCATTTGCATTGTATCAAAATTATGGTCTCTATATCCTAAAAGCAGGGTAATTTAAATGTAGATTTCTTTTTGGTGTGTATGTGTTGCATCATATTTCCCAGTTTAGCATAAAATAACCCCAGTGTGCAGCCCACAAGAGACTGAGCCACTTGTGATGAGAACATAGATGCTGCAGCATTTCACCTTTCAGATGTGTGCAGTCTGGGGAAGGGGTTAAGGCTGACATAGTGCTTGGGGGACCAGAAAAGGATTGTCTCTTTAAATCTGTACAGTTTAGTTCAGAGCACATGTGCAATCCATCACACACCATGCACTGCAAGCTCCTCTCTATGTTTGTGACAATCAGGCCAATGCCTTGAGAATATGGGAACTATGTTTGCTTTAGTACAATGACTGTGTTAGTTACAAGAATCGGTCTGAATCCTGTTCAGCTTAGCTCAGCACAAAATTTGTAAGTCCTGGGGAAACTGATGGCTTCCACCTAAAGTAAAGAATAGACCTTGAAACAACTCCAGAATCATTATTTGCATTTGAAAGTGTAGATTCAAAGAGGACAGAATTTTCTGTAATGCCTTGACTAAGCACCTCTAGGCATACACTAGTTAGCCGAGCCAAGCCAAAAAAAAGAAAGGAAAAGAAAAGAAAAAAAAATAGGTTACATTTTGGAATTTATTAGACAATAACAACAGAACAGTCAGTTTCTCTAGCCAGGGTGTTAGATGTGGGATAAATGGGCAGGTTTAAACACCTGAGTAACTTTGAAAATGTCCTAAAGTATTGGTTTAAAGCTGCACTTAGCTTAGCTTTGGTCACTGCTCACAGCTGACATGTAGCCTAATCCTGAACTCAGCTGGCAGATGATTGTAAGTACAGTCACAAAAAAAAGTGCATCCTCTTTAAATTCTAGGGTTTTGTGTAAAAGGACATACTAAAACATTATCTGGTCATTAGCAGGACTCAAAATGAGGTAAATACAACCTGAGATGAACAACAACACATGACATATTACTTGGTTTGGCACCACAGGAATTAAGAGGGTAAGTAGCAGCCAGGTGCTGCTAATCAAATGCACTTGATTAACTGATGATCAGCAAGTGTGAGCACCTCTATTCAAACAGACGTTTTGGAAGTTTGCTGTTCTGGATCAATCCAAGGAAGAAAGACATCAGCAATGATCACCAGTATTGGAAGGGTTATAAAGCCATTTCCAAACAATTTAAAGTCTATCATTCTACAGTGAGAAAGATTATTCACAAGTGGAAAACATTAAAGACAGTTCCCAATCTTTCCAGGAGTGGACATCCCAGCAGTTTCACCCAAAGGTCAGACCGTGCAATGATGAG